>JANCMA020278267.1:0-12338 GCA_024336925.2 Zoanthus solanderi | reverse complement strand
TTGTGATTGGTCAAGACAAGATTTGTGATTGGTCAAGACAAGATTTGTGATTGGTCAAGACAAGATTTGTGATTGGTCAAGACAAGATTTGTGATTGGTTGAGACAAGGTTTTGTGATTGGTCAAGTTAAGGTTTGTGATTGGTATTGGCATTATTTTGTATTTATGTTTTCACGTGTTGACGATTTTCGAATGATTTTCTTTATCTAATAACTCCATTTATGGAAGCCCCTATCCCCTGCCTATCCCCCTGTCTATCCCACCGTCTATCCACCTGTCTATTCCCTTGTGAATTCGACTAACTGCTACTCACTAGTGATTGCTTCGAAATAATAGAACATGGAACTAGCGTTTCCATTAATATAAAGAAAGCCATGCATATAAAATGTATTTTCTTAAATTCTTATTATCATGTCTGACTACAACCATGGTATTTTTAAAATGGATCAACCCTATTTTAAACTAACAAGTTATGCATGTGAATCTTTCCTGGAATATCTAATCACTTTTAGTTTAGTACAACATTAATTAATATTTTATTGTCTTTAGATTGTATTCAATGTTTTCGCTTGGCTAAAACAAGCTTGTTTTCACTCTGAAGAAGAGGCGAGATGCCTCAAAACATGTAAGTCTCAATTAAAAACGACGAAACTAAAGAATGTTGTTACGGTAATCAAAATTTACTAGATAAATAGTGATCGTCATACTTCGTCTCTTGGAGTTTTGCTTTCAGCTGGTCTATGGCTTGTTCCATACGGGATCTGCAAAAAAGCTAAAACTTAAATAATTCTATCCTTCACATGATAACTCATCGTTCACTTCTACGGTTTTTTTTGCTGAAACAACTTCTATTTACACCAACGACTTACAATGTTGTTATTGTATAAGATTGTAGGTGCAAAAATAAGGTTTAAAATAACCCAAAATTGAAGTGGTCAAATAAAAAATTATAGACAAAAATAATGACAATACCTTTCACTGCTATCAAATTCAGCTGGCGGCTGCACAGATTTTGACTTTTGCTGCTTAAGAACACTGTGGACCCGAGTCTGTGAGGACGAAGAATAAACAGTAAAAAAGTATTAAAGTTAGAAAAAAACGAATACAAAAGCAGCAACTAGCTTGGTTGTTATATTTACATAACTATGTCGGCAGTAAGATAATCGTAGGTAGGTTGAAATTTAGGTATATAAACTGAGGTCGATAAACGGTAGGTAGAGATTTAGGTAAATAGACTGAAGTAGCTAAACAGTAGGTAAAAATTTAGGTATATAAACTGAGGTAGCTAAACAGTAGGTAGAGATTTAGGTATATAAATTGAGGTAACTAAACAGCAGGTAGAGATTTAGGTAAATAGACTGAAGTAGCTAAACAGTAGGTAGGTAAGGATTTAGGTATATGAATTAAAGTAGCAAAACTGTTAGAAAAAAGGAGGTTGATAGGTGGTTAGGTAACTGGGTAGCTGAGAAGTTAAGTAAATAGACATTTAAGATGGGAAATTGGTGAAATTTAGGGAAAGAGATATATATGAAGTGAGATTGTCAGATAACTTGATAGCAGCATTAACAAATTTTGTAAGCAAGGTTGTAGGACTATTTAACAGGTAAATGGGTTAAAAGGGCGAGTATTAAGTTGGTTACTTGAAGGTAGCTATAGCTAAGTAGGTAAGTAGGTAGTTAGGTTGCTGGAAGGTAGAGATTGCTAAGTAGGTAAGTAGGTAGTTAGGTTGCTGGAAGTTAGAGATTGCTAAGTAGGTAGGTAGGTAGATTGGTGGAAGGTAGCGATAGCTAAGTAGGTAGGTAGGTTGCTAGAAGGTAGTGATAGCTAAGTAGTTAGGTAGGTAGGTAGATTGCTGGAAGGTAGCGATAGCTAAGTAGGTAGGTAGGTTGCTGGAAGGTAGAGATTGCCAAGTAGGTGGGTAGGTAAGTTGCTGGAAGGTAGCGATAGCTAAGTAGGTAGGTAGGTAGTTAGGTTGCTGGAAGCTAGCGATAGCTTGATGGTAGAGAGGTAGGTAGTTGGGTAGGTAGAAGGAAGTAGGATGTCTCTCTGTCTGTCTGTCTATTTGTATGCATGTATCTACTTGAATATGCTCACCCGCTGGTAAATGGATTTAACTTAACCATATACTCCAAAAAAGGCCAACTAAAAGAGATTATTTTACAGAAGAGGTAGTTTAAAAATTGTTACTTTAGTGCATGGGTGAAGGATGGTTTTCTAAGCCAAACTTGCACCAAAACGGACCAAAGGAAAGTTCTCTGGGTGGATGAAATAAACAGAGTAAATCTTACTTTGTAACTTTCAAACTCGGCCAATGTTGTCTCGTGGGCAACTTTTAATCCTTCGCTTTCAGTTTTCACTTTAGCAAGTTTCACTTCGAGGCTTTCAACGTTTTGTTTGTTGCTTTCCGCCATGGACCTCAGCTGAGGATGAAAGGAATTAAAGAATCACAAAGAACATCTAGGGATGATTAGCTTATTTCTTTTTAAAAAACGTTTGAATAATTATTTCTTTTGCGTTTCTTCGAGAAAAAGAAGCTTGTGTCAACACGAACATTTCTTCTATAGTTATTTCCAAGCAGTTAGCAGGGCATTTACCCGATATTCCATCTATAAAAACCAAGTGACCTGTTCCCTACGTGAGTTCCTGTAGCTCAATAAGTAAAGCGTCTGACCGGTAATCAGATCATGGGTTCGATTCCCGTTAGGGACTCAGACGTTGTTTCTTCTGAGAAAAAAGAAGCTTGTGTCAACACGAACATTTCTTCTATAATAACTATTTCGTTGTAGGAAAAGCAGATGAAGGGGATAAGCTCCGTCCGCAGTTATCAGGAACGTTTTGTATCAGTCACAAGGCCTTTCGTTCACACACTTCTGACGATTCTCAACTATAAATCCAGAAACTTTTGAGTTTGCTTTTTACAGTGGAAAATGTTTTAATTCCCAAATATTTCGGATTCATGTGGACAGCAGAATCACGTTATTTTTTTAATCGGACGAAGGATATTGCTCGTTAAAGCGCTATAAAATTTCCTTCAACTTAGATAGGATCTATTCCAAGGCAACATTTTCCATAGTGTTTGAAATTTGTACTACATCGTGTCCTTTACCTTAAGTCTAACTAAAGAGTACGAAAAATAAATCTTTTACACCTGCGTGTCCAAAGCTTACTCGGCAGAATCCTGAAGAAGGGCGTGTGATATGGCCTAACAGTCGATCGTTTCGTTACTTCAATGAATGATTTATTTTCCGTACTTATAAAATCAACTGGATCAAAAGATTAATTGTCACGTTCTAACTAAAGAGATCAATTGTGTTTTCTCTATTTACTTCAGTTTCGGTACCGTTTTTGACATACTGAAAAAACTGAAATATTTTTAAAACGAAGACGCACTTGAAGCAAATATAAAGGAATTTCTCGCGAATTCGCACATATACACATGTAATTGACCACACTACATTTCTGCTGACGATATTTACGTGAGAAGCCCTTGATGGTAAAGAAAATTTGGATACTTATGGAGCTAATTGTGGACGCAAAACATTTTTACATCCATAACTTCATCCGCAATAAAATCGGTGCCGTTACAGAAACATGCAGATACGTGTGCACGGCGACTTGAGAAGGTACCAAGTGGCGCTAAATCCAACTAAACCACCTTTCGACTAGCATTCTAATGAGGAAGCGCAAAGTACAGCTATAGAAACGTTTAGCTTAATACCGAGATTTTGTTTGAATCAAAGACTAACGCATAAACTGTTACGTGTGAATACATTTTTTGACATTTTTTTAATCATTTGCATCTTTTTCTAACAAGTTTTCAAAATATAAGAACAAATCCATGTGCTATTATCACAGCAAGTGTTAAATTCTAATAAAGGACACGTGTTTTAAGAACATTCATAAAACTAAGGGACTTTTAAAGCAAGTTACGATTACATATACCATTACGTTTATAACTATCTTTACCATAATTACGTCAATCATCACCACTATCATCACCCTCACAACAATCATCAGAACCATTATCATCATCAGAACCATTATCATCATCAGAACCATCACCACAATCATCATCACCATCATCATCACCATCATCATATCATCACACAAATCACCATCATCACTACAATCAACAATACCTTCATCACTACCACCATCACCACACTAATCACCACCATTATGACCATCATCATCACCACCATCATCACCAGCACCATCACCACCAGCACCATCATCACCAGCACCATCATCACCACCAGCACCATCATCACCAGCACCATCATCACCACCAGCACCATCATCACCACCAGCACCATCATCACCACCAGCACCATCATCACCACCAGCACCTGCACCATCATCACCACCACCATCATCATACTAATTTTATACTTACCTGTTGTTGTAGATTCTGTTTATCTCCCAACAAAGCAGCAATCTCCACCTGCAATATGAAGATAATTTAGAGCTAACAAACAAGCTCGACTTCCACAAAGATTTACGCGTTTACTGTTCTATAAAAATTGTTTGAACTTGAAAAAACAATTTACTCTTAAGAACCAAACTTCAAAAAACTTCAAACTTAAGCAATTTGTCTTAAACGCTTAGAGAGATCTGAACTTCGTTAAAAGTAAATGTTTTAGGAGCTAACAGAGTTATTTCAGTTACCTTCAACAACTCTTCTTGTTGCATTACTGTTTCAAGTTTTGCTTTGAGCATCGCTTCTGAATTCTGAAGTTCTTGAACCTATAACGATATCGAACAAAAAATAGCGATAGTAATACGATGGCGATAACACGAAGATGATAATGGTGATGATAAAGATGGCGATGAAAATGATAGTAAAAGTGATGGCGATAGCGATGAAAGTGATGGTGATAGCGATGAGAGTGATGGTGATAGCGATGAAAGTGATGTTGATAGCGATGAAAGTGATGTTGATAGCGATGAAAGTGATGGTGATAGCGATTGAAAGCAATGGTGATAGTGATGAAAGTGATGGTGATAATGATAAAAGTGATGGTGATAGAAATAAAAATGAGGGTGATAGCAATGAAAGTTTATAGTGATAGCGATGAAAGTTTATGGTGATAGCGATGAAAGTGATGGTGATAGCGATTGAAAGTGATGGTGATAGCGATGAAAGTGATGGTGATAGTGATGAAAGTGATGGTGATAGTGATAAAAGTGATGGTGATAGAAATAAAAATGAGGGTGGTAGCGATGAAATCTATGGTGATAGCGATGAATGTTTATGGTGATAGCGATGAAAGTTTATGGTGATAGCGATGAAAGTGATGGTGATAGTGATGAAAGTGATGGTGATAGCGATGAAAGTGATGGTAATAGCGATGAAAGTTTATGGTGACAGTGATGAATGTGATGGTGATAGTGATGAAGGTGATGGTGATAGCTATGAAAGCGATGGTGATAGCAATGAAAGTTTATGGTGATAGCGATGAAAGGGATGGTGACAACGATGAAAGCTATGGTGACAGCGATGAAAGTGATGGTGATAGAAATAAAAATGAGGGTGATAGCGATGAAAGGGATGGTGATAGAAATAAAAATGAGGGTGCTAGCGATGAAAGTGATGGTGACAGCGATGAAAAAGATGGTGATACGGTGACAAAATTGAAGGTTGTAGTAATAATGAAAATGGTTGTTCCAGTGATAAAACTATTGTTGTAGTGATTTTTAAATCACTACAACACTTAAAAGTGGTGGTTGTCGTAAAAAATAATGATGGTTTTAGTGATGAAAAGTATGATGACAGTGATGAAAGTGATGATGATAATGATAATGATGATGATGTTTATGTTGGTTGTTGACGACGGCACAACGATGGATATAATGAAAATACTTTTGGTAACAATGTTTAGTGTTCATTCGGAGATACATTAAACACAATTTAACATCCTTTTGTGTTAGGAATTTCGCCGCAAAAACCAATTAAAAATACACAGATACTCAAAATAACCAGAACTGTGACAAACTAAGTACATGATTGAAGTAAAGCAGTACTGGTACTATAGTATTAAGTAGTTTTAATAACATGTACAACGTTTGCGCCGCAATTTATAAAATTGTCAATTATAAGGTTTATTTACTCCAACATTGAGGAGGATAACATCATGAATAGGTGGTAGAAACCAAATCTTTCAAATCTATTCGTTAGCAAATTTAGAAAGTATAATTATAAGATTGTCGGAAAAGCTTGTATGAGTAAAAGTTTCCGGAAAAAAATTTTGGTGGAAAGAGTCTTGTACTAACGAACAAAATAATTCAAACATAACTACCTCCTTCTTGCTCAACGCAAGTTCTTTCTTCGTCTTCATAAGTACATTTTTCATTTTCCCTAAGCGCTCCTCTGTTTGCTGTCTCTGTTTATCCATAGACTCTGTAAGACAATCATAATTTACAGATAATTGCAAAAGACTTTTTATTGTTACTTGCAAAGTCTGATGTAGCTTTTCTCGACAAATGAAATTGAGCTAAACGAGAAAGAAATGCTATTTGAATAAAAGCAAGTCACATTTTTACAAATCAGCAGTGGAAATGTGTGTTTTTCTATTATTCTATAAAAAATGCAACACGGGAAACGATAATAGACTTTGATCAATAACATGCGCCAAGATAAAACTGACCAATTCTACATTCAACCTATAAAATTTTTCAGTAATTTTTTTTTTTTTTTTGCAATTATTTAAACCGAGTAAATAACTGCGGCGATCGTTTAAAACGTTCACGGAGTCTGACCAACTCTAGGTTAAAAAGTTTATTTACGGCCGTGGGGAGAGCTCGAAGGTGGCATATCGAGCATTACCCCCTTATTATTACATAGATATAAGTGTTTTACTGTAAAATACGTCACTCGTCGATTTCATATGAAACTACATCCGGGATACGCGTGACCTATTTTCCATATCCACACTAATGAAGATACCGCTGGCGTCATTCCTTTGTTTTTCGTCTAGCTTTTTTTAAATTTTCGAAACACTCTCATATCTATGTAATAAAAAGAAAATTACACGTTGACTTGAACATATGTATATATTATATGTTTATAAGTTTATCTTTTCGTGGAAAAAAGATTCGCTGCGCTGACTCTTGAAGTATTTTTTCCACTCGAAGATAAACTTCATATGTTCGCGCCACCGTGTAATATCCTCTATTTATTGACCTGCAAAGTGCTAATACTTGAAACGTCAGCTTTGTGAATTCCTTACAGCTATGATCAAACTTTTCAACCTTAAGTTGATTAAACCACGTGCTTCGCATACTTGACGAACGAACTTCAATATTTTTTACGTTTACAACGTTATTTGAACCGCATTACAAACTCAATCACAATAATATAATTAATAATATAATTGGGGAGTCAGGTTGGCGTAGTGGTCATCAGTCGCGCCTCCCACCTCTACGACCCGGGATCGGGTCCTGGGCTCCGCATGAGGGCTGAGATTTGTCGATCTCAATCTGGATCCGAGGGTTTTTCTCCGGGTACTCCGGTTTTCCTCCCTCTGCAAATTCGACTTTCACGCCAAGAACTGAGCCGTCGAGCGATTAAACATTAGCCTCTGGCTAGGAAGAATGGGCAACCACTTCCTTCACAAATGACGTTAAATAAAGTATTTATTATTTATTTATTATTATTTACTCGATTTTATTCTAAAAATTAAATCTGTTAAATATATATGAAATGGAGAAATTTGATATCAGAAACTTTTAATAAATACTGAACAAAAGTTAATGAAACAACTCCAAAAATTCGGTTGTTTTTTTGCAGCGTAAATGCAATTTTTGTAAAAATTAAAGCGGTTAAAAGGGATTCGTAATTGTTACGGAAACATTTACAGAGGTATAAGTGTGTGTGATGCACGTGTCTTTTGCCAAGCGGTAAAACAGATAGATATTTCAACGTGAAAGCCACAATATCGGAAGCGATCGGACACTCCTCGATTCCTGCCCTTAATAGATATTCTTTTGTTGGTTGATTTAGAAGAAAAAGATTCATATTTGCAAAAGAGCAATTCAAATTGACTTGTTGTTTCGTCATTAGCGGAACAATGATGCTCGCATAAAAATGACACAGAATATTAACTGTAATCACAAACCCAAATGAATTGTAATCGACGCCGTTTCCATTTTTAAGACAAAAAGCCGCAGCAGGCTAGATCAAGTTATAAATCAGCATTTTGTTTTGACTGTTAATAAAACAACGGCCGAAAATATAAAGTGAATTAAGCGACAACTTTTTGTCGACATTTGTTACATTACAAATTATTTCGAGGGAATATCCTGATTTTTCTATGTTTAAAAACAGATTGTAAAAAAGCTTCATATTAAACTGATAGTAATAATTTGTAATAAGTTTCAATTAATTAGAAAAAAGGCCAATCAGATAAATTTCGTTTCAAGTTTTTCGAATGACTGACAATGGATGAGACTGCCCCGGGGGTGGACGAACTGGTCTGTTTTGTTATTGCAATTTGATATTATCCTGTGGTTTGATGACGCTTCAACTGTTTCTAAACACACTTTTGACTTGTCAGCCCTTTCACGTATTGACGCTAGCAACTGTTCACGAAAGCTGTCTCGAGATGCGTTTGTCTACCATTTTGTTTGCTTTCTCCAGCACTGTTTGACAGAAGCAACACGCATTTCAAGATGTTACAAGCCACAATAACATTTTCTCCAACAAAAAATCTTCAACCGCAAGCACAGAAATTAAAAAAGCTGGTTGTGAAACAAATAACCAGTACGCCAGTTACAGTGAGAGCTTCGGCCGGCACTCGTGATAACTGCGTTGAGATCTCAGTACCAAAAGCTACACTACAAGGGCAGCAGCAAGAAAGGTTCTCACCTAATTTCTGTACAAAAGTTCCTGTTATTGAAGTAAACATTGGCAAGCATGGAGTCACGCAGGTAATGTGGCATGTAATAATGTATGCTATATCTCTATAGTTAAAATATATCGCGAGAAATTGCGATACAAAATGTGAAAGGAACTCAATCACACAAAGAAAAGGAAAAAGTAAGAAATACTTAGAGTTAGACAATGAATAAATATGACACAGCTCAGGATTTATCACAAATTTTTTATTTTCATACCGTATCAGCAATGTTATTATGGTTTCGTCGCTCTTTCTTCACACATTTTGTTTATAATTATATTAAATAATAATAATCTACTTTTTGTGTGAAATACTTGAGAGCTAGCCGGCAAAGCTTTGATATTATCTTTAACAAATTTTTGTAGACTCGATCGTTTTTTACCGACTTAAAAGCCAAAACAGAAATATCTAATCTGATATAAATCTCAAAGATTATTTAGAAACAAAGTCTCTTTTCTACCTGTTAGCTTCAATTGTTATGATTGCCTTTTAACACCTATGGATAAAAACTCGGCACATGACATTTTCTTTTCTTTCTACTTCTAGCTTCGAGCAAAATCTTTCTTTTATAACTCGAAGTCAAACACAATTTATCATCTTATCAGCTACAGCACAATGTGTCTTAGAACTAGAAGTTACTTCACTCAAACTTAAATTGTTGAAATTAGTCTGGTCGGTTGCAAAACAATGAACCATATTTTTGGATTGACTAGACTTTTAAAAACAATTGTCACTGAACACACTTTTGGTCAGATATTCATAGCAACTTGATATTCTAGATCTCACACTTATCAAATTAATGCTTTTTGTAAAGCACCGAAGATGGACCACCACCGACGAATTTGCTATGCACACTTAACTTTTCTGGAGAACAGTTTATAGCAGAAAAAAGATGCATTACGAAAAGGAAGTGATATGCTTTATTATTGAGGTGCAAATCATTTAAACCCAAACTTTGTACCGCTATAATTCTGTAAGACACCACATGAGACTCGTAACATCGTTAAAAAAATGTCTTATAAAAATACTGTCACTGAGATTTAGACAGTGAACAAGACATGCATTGTGCGAGTCAGAAAAATGTTTCTCCGAAGCAAAGCTGTGACGCAAACTTGAGCGCTGTAAGATATTTTGGCTTTGTTTATGGTACGTCGGATATCAGTTTTAAAATACAAAAATTAGTGAAGATGAAATTTCGGTGCCGTACATTTAAATATTTGTATTTAGCCCAGCGACTCTCACTGCTGGAGACAAATTTGTCCAAATTCGATCGTCTTTATTTACGAGTTTAACATGTGTTATCATTTTGTATTTATGAAGATCGCAAGTTCAATTGACTTCTTTTTCTCTGTTTATAGCTGGAATGCCAGTTTTTAACCCGCAATTATCCAACAATAATTTCAAGTCAAATATTGACAGTTGCGCTTTATCATTCTAATTCCTACTTCCTTTCTATATCTTTTATTTGGGGAAATATTGGCAGATAAGACTTTGCATGAGACAAAAAACAACAAAGAAATTCCACAGTTAATAGTAAATAACAAATGTTCTTTGTCATTCTATTCCAGAAAACGTCTCATCGTCATCATGCTTTGTTGGTATCGTTAACTTTACCATTATTGCTTACCGTAACCACTTGATTCCTTCATTGACAACAGTCTTTGTAACTAAAAGGCCTTAACACACCATTATTATTACCATTATTAATATTATCATCATCACTTTTATCATGGTTAACGTCATCACTATTATTTTATCATAACCATCATCATCACCATTACGTAAGCGCATGCGTAAAATGTTTCTTTTAAAAAAATTAAGTTTTTACTCTGACACTCTCATTTTGGATCGTGACATCCATTTTCACTACTAGGAAGATAAATAGTCACAATTAGGCCAACTTTTGACTAAGCTATAATTTCTAACGAAGCCCAATTGCATACTAACATGAATCAAGTTTACATTAATCCGTAACTTAAAATTTGGACTATGTGTTCCTTGGCAAACCGCCGTTCAGATTTTTGTTGGGGGAATCACGATGGTCGAGAGGTTAGAACCCATACCTCCCACCTCTGCATATCAGTTGAGTTCGATCCAAGGGCCGCCCATATGGACTAAGTTTTTGGCGCCTGATTTCAATCTGACTCCGAGGTATTTTCTCCAGGTACTTCGGTTTTCCTCCGGGTACTTCGGTTTTCCTCCGGGTACTGCGGTCTTTCTCCGGGTGAACCGGTTTTCCTCTGGGTACTCCGGTTTTCCTCCGGGTACTCCGGTCTTCCTCCTTCAGCAAAATAAGGCTTCACGCCGTCTGTCCAGTTATTAACCCTTTCAGTCCCAGTCAGTTAACAACACCCAACTTCTCCTTACATTACACATATAAAATAAGAAATTTGGTAATGAGAACATGTGAATTGATCAAACAAAACAAACTACTTAAGATCAAAAGTAAAATTCCCTCAAACTTGTTCAATGAAAAGTATGGGCACAAGTTGAGAGAATTTAACAATACAACTGGGACTGAAAGGGTTAACATAGACTGTTTTCATTACTAGACTACGATTTCAGAAGGAAATAAAATTCTTTTTATTTCATTATTAAAGCTGGCGTTACTTTAACTGGAAGATATACAAACTTAGACTATATTGAAATCGGTTAAAAAAACATCATTCCCACGAGATTTGTGAACAAACTACCTTTTCGGTTGTTTTTTCAAGTTAAGTCACGTCAAGGCGGCGATCTCTGTATGCAACCACAAGGTCCCGGATTTTAAAACTTTGAAAATGACCCTAAAAACTCAGATACTAATTTCAGACCTTAAAAGTTGCGACCACATTTAACATTTTTGTTTATTGAACTTTAGAGAAACTGAATGTTGATGTATTGTTAAAGTTAATAAATATAATTTTATAAGACACTGTTTCAATTGGTATAATCTTGAGGTAAGTTTCAAAACTGACTGTTAAAGTACTGCGTCAGCACGAGACCCTAAAAGGTACGCGAGGGTCTTATTTTCGACCCTAAAAGGTCCGTCGAGCTCCCCAATCCATTTTTAAGGGAGTCCCCACGCACGTTAAAAATGTTGTTTATAACCTCATAAATAAGAAACATTCTTTAAGAATAGAACTAAATGTTTAATAACTTTTTTGTTGTAACAATTCTATGATTAACCAGTTGTACTAATTGTTAATGGTTTGTTTTTAATGGATGCTGTGTCGGTGTTTCTATAGAAACAGTTTTACAACTACAAGTAGTTAAATTATACACCTTAGTGAATTGAGAAATTTTTTTTAAAAAAAACTGACGTTTTATACTGTAGTCCTTCGTCAGAGTGAATGTGAAGTTCACCCCGACGAAGGACTACAGTCCAAAACGTCAGTTTTTAAAAAAAAAAAAATTCTCAGTTCACGAAGGTGTATAATTTAACTACTTGTAAAACTATTTG
>JANCMA020278168.1:0-12339 GCA_024336925.2 Zoanthus solanderi | reverse complement strand
CCTCCCCCCCTTCCCAAATAGAGCTTCACGTTTTAAACAAGTCTAATCACACCAACCCATACAAATAAAACAACGTAGAAACCAGCGAATGTGTCAAAAACATTTTTTGTTAAAATTCACTTCCCCGACTTCAACTTTCTTGTCCATCTCTCTTAAAGAAGTTATTAGGCTTGCTCTTTGCGAGATAGGTTGCGGAAACAATCCCATCGACTGTCGTACGTGGGAAGGTGAATGGGAATTTTAATTAGTATCCTTCTCTTGCCCTCCTGAAAG
This sequence comes from Zoanthus solanderi, assembly GCA_024336925.2. Lineage (NCBI taxonomy): Eukaryota > Metazoa > Cnidaria > Anthozoa > Zoantharia > Zoanthidae > Zoanthus > Zoanthus solanderi. The sequence goes on along the minus strand of JANCMA020278168.1, from coordinate 12,066 downwards.
TGGGTTGGTTAGGTAACTATCTGAAAATGACAAAACAATGCAAGAAAAGGGGGAAAATACGGCTGCGAGGAGGAAAGCTGATAGGAAACAAAATAGACAACTACTTTACAAGCTAGTGTCAATTATAACATACAAAAACATTGAAATTACTAGTTGTATTTGTACATCTGTCTGGCTGTCGAAGAGACATTACCGAGTTCCCCCGCACTCTCCCTCACAGTCGCATCAGGGTGGGATCCTGTACGCGCTCGTCAATAGACTTGTCAAGTGTCGCGTACTTGGCGTGATTATGTATTCTTTTACAACATGCTTTCACGCACGCAAAACCGGTATTCAAACATATTTCACGCATCCTCTAAAATGGATCTGGTCAGTATGCAACTATCGTGTTCTTATGCTTGCTGTGGTATCCTATTTAAATTCTCAAATCAAGGTTATACTGACCAGACCTGTAATATGAGCAAGGTGTGTATGGATCTTGTCGAAATTTTCCGCGTGACATTTGGCAAATAAAAAGATAACGAAAGATAAAGAGCCTGGGTACGAGGTGGTATTGAAATGTCCACCAAGTTGAATTCAAAGCAAATTCAGTTTTATTCGAAGATGGCGAGTTTAAGCATATGATTCAAAAGAACCATAGAAATAGTAATACTGATATGTTCTCAGTTCATGTCGTTTACAACCTTGACAGGTCTTCACCAAGTCACGTGGTAGTTTCTCTTTGCGTTTGTCAGTTGTTTGGAAAGACAAATAATTCGTACTTACTTATGTACTTACACGAATACTGTGAAACCATTTTGCTATTTTTGTGATCATTCGTACAACTTCCTCGTTCATAAAACATTTTTCCTTGGGAAGCTATTTTGTTTCTCTTCTGCTGATCGAATCTGAATTAATATACCAATATATAGTACTTTGCTAATCACCTCCAAGTTAGCCAATCATAACGCGTGAAAACTGTTACTCACTTGAGTGGCATTATCAATGATCTTACTTTACGTGATCTGGTTAAAGGACACTTGAGATTCAACCCATTTCGTGTCCAACTGAATAAAATACCTCACACGTCGCTAACAAAGTGACATGTTGAATTAAGCTGATTCGGATGGTAAAAGCGAAGGATTCAGTGACTTATTGCACGTGAAATCATCATGGTCAACGTCAAACTTTGCTTTCATTCTGGAATCCATGCCGATGAAATTCGACGATGCTTTATCGATTCGGCATCATTCGAGCTTCTTGTGGTGAAAATCAGAGAAGTTTTTCCCACCGTTGGAGACAAGGAACTTTCTTTGCAGTGGCGAGGTAGGCGAAGTTATTTCATGAACAAACCTTACTTTCAACAATTTTTGTATGTTTAACTCTTTTTCTAATATGCAAATCTCAATTGCGACACACTTTATGCGATTTTTAAAGCTTTGACCAATGTTATGAGATGCGAAAATTTAATCGATTTCTTCATGTTTGTCTATTACATAAAGAAATTAAAATTATGCAGATATTAATCATTGACGACTCGATTTTGGAGTGGATTCCTTATGTTTTCCTTCCGAACTCGCTGTTCCTGAAAAAGAGTTTGAAGTATCAGTTTGACAGTTTCACTCGACCAATAGTCGCTGGTGTATCATCAGCATTCAGGCGCGTAGCGTCCTATACGCATATACGCACGTGCGTACTTGAAGTGACCAGAAAATTTTGAAATTTTTAGCAATTGTTTCTATTTTGAACATTTTACTTGTACGCAAAAAAGACTTCGTGATTAAAACACCAATTTGATTAAATTCTAAAAACTAAAACAAAAGCTATACCATGTTCATAGGTACTTGCACTTGAAAAAATGATCACGCTACTCGCCTGGCATTAATTGTTTATCAAAAAAGTATTGTTCTTTTGTTTTTCCTTCAGAGATTTCTACTAAAACGATGAGAATCTCTGTCGCCAATCTACACACTTTTTTTTATAAGAATCATACTTTTTTTCCCGAGTCTCGCGATTCTTAAAATTTTGACCCTTATATATAATTCTTAAATAATTCTTAAATAATAGTTTCAAAATAAGTCCAGATTTTGTTGAATAAATTAAACCAAAGGTGCATTGTGCGGGTCGAGTGATTGAGCTTCAGTATTATAATTCTTAAAATTTCCGAAATCTGAACCTCGTTATTCCTAAAAACTGGATTCTTATAAAAAAAAACAACAAAGTCAGGTACAGAATGACTCGGGCGAACGAATTCTATATAATTGTTAAAGATATACTAGATATGATCTAGTGTCCTTTTTATGCTTCCGAGAAAAAGCTTTTACTTTGCAAGTTTAGCTTAAACACTTTAACTATCTTAGGTTTCCTTCAAGTTTAGATGTTTTAATAAGCACATTTGACTAGTAATTTCTGCTAGAAGGATCATTGCGTGACTCTAACGAAACAGCATTTGCGTAAATTTCAGTTTATATTTGGATGCTTTGAATCAAATCCTCTGCAGATGGCGACGACTTTGTGACTTTCTCCAGTGATGAAGAGCTTGCCATTGCGCTAGAAGAAGTGAAGCAAGGAGTCCTGTATGTGTTGGTCAGGCTAGCCAGCGACAGTAAGTAGATATTGGGGCAAAATACAAAGATATTTCACAAACAACTCTGGTCACGCAATGTCTTTGTGCGAAGTAAATTACTTAAGTCTAAGGACCTGTTCACATGAGGCGAGATATCTAGGGGAGTAAGGATATCTCGGTGTTTTAGGGATGAAACTGTCCCTGGTTCACATGAGAAAACCTTACACCGAGATGTCTCGGGTAGTCGTGCTAAGTAGCCGCGCACTTCTGATGTAAACAAATATGGCGGACATATTGTCTCGTTTTGATAGAAACGCATATGCACGATCTACGAAGTTGTCCCTAACCACCGAGATATCTCGGTGTGAACCGTTCACATGGACCGAGACAACTTTACCACTAGGGCTATCCCTACCTTCCAGACCGATATATCTCGCACCCTCGAGTTGCCTCGGCTTCATGTGAACGGAATGCCTGGAACATAAAGTAAATGTAGAGAAACTTGGCTCGGCGCGAGATATCTCGGAGGACCGAGTTATCCCTAGCCCCCGAGATATTTCGCCTCATGTGAACAGGCCCTTTAAGCCTCATAAAACCTAGACTCTTTGTGTGTGTCACTGGCCCCGAATGATTTTCCTACGTTATCACTGAAACTAAAAATATATGTTTTTTCTTTCTTTCATCAAGTATTGTTTTTTACTGCGTAGCTGGCGATCTTGTAAGTTAAAAGAGAATCCAAATTCCAAAATTAGGACGCCATGCTGGATGAATAAGTAACAAGACTGGTTAGGAAAGGAAATTTACCGAAGGCACAAAAGTGGGCACTTGTGTCACTGGATCACTCGCTTCACAATTTATTCTGCTCAAGCTTTTATATAACAAGCCGGAATTGGTGGGTTATGCTTGTGGGGTTTGATTTTCCTCTTCGTAATAAGTTATTTTTATTCTTATTTGTTGTCCTGTTTGTTTTTCTTTGAAGATAAATAAGAAATCCGTAGAAAAGCTTCAAGATTATGGAAACCATTATTTATATTATATTATTATTACTAAACTCGTCCTAATATTTTTTACGAGTAATAATGTACAAACAAGAAAATTAAAAAAGCAAAGCCAAGCTTTAAAAAGTTTTCGTTGCACTGTGAGACGTAAATTAACATGAAAAAGTTGTTTGTTGAGGGAAGGTTGTTCTTATTTAAACTTAAAGAAAATATATAACCATTAATCCACTGTAACTGTTGACTTAACTTGTGGAACGATTGGAACATTTGTAGATCGTTCGCTGTCAATGATCCACGGGGACCGCTTATACTTATTTAACAAGCCACCGAGAGCAACTGGAAGTCAGTTCCATGACATTACTGATTACTAAGAACTGGGTACTAAGAACTGGGTACCCTCACTCATAGTTATTGCTCTTACGCTTACAGTGCGTCACTTGGACTGTCCTTATTTGGACAAGCTGCATCACTGCCCATATCTTATGAAGTGCTCTTATGGAGCTGATCAAAATCAGTCAGCCGGAGAGGGGCCTCATGGATGTCCTTATCTGGAAAAGTTCGAAGGAAGCGGATGTCCATACATACAAAATGGTTATTGTAATTGTCCTTATCTTGCAAGCTGTCTAGGCATGAATTGCGGAAATAGATTTGGAGCAAAGGGAAAATGCCCTTTAGGATTTGGCTTTCTTAGAGGATACCCTCTCGGGTTTGGTGGACGCGGTGGATGTTGTCCTTTGGGATTTGGCTCCCGTGGTATTGCGAACCTAGGGTTCGGACTTCATGGTCTGGGTGGTTACGGTCGTGGTGCTATGGGAGGTAGGTGTGCCATGAAATAGAAAGGTTTACAATGTTTTAGACTTGGGGAAGAGGGAGGGAGTTTTAAGGTGTTTCAGATTATGACCCCATCGTTCCTGTTTTTTCAAATATCATAAGGTTATGTCTTTACACTAACTATGCTACCAGATAAAATCAAACAAATTCGAACTTCAGCCGCATTTGAGCAAAAGAGCGGTTCTGAGACTGATCCTTATAGATTCATGCTTGGTAATTTATAATCTCCTAATCCTTTATAAATGTTCTTGGTTGCCTTGCCTTGGGTTTTGAGATAAATGTAATGCTGCGTCGGTGATTCTACAGAAACAGTTTTTAAATTGATAATTTATACACCATAGTGGAAAAAATTTTAGAACTGACGTTTCGATTCGGACTGTAGTCCTTCGTCAGAGTGAATATGACGAAGGATTACAATACAGAACGTCAGTTCTAAGATTCTTTTCATTTGGGTTTTGAAAACTTAATATTTTAGGTTTGTCACATTTTCAGCTGAGACATGGTGATGTTTCCTACCAAACTTCGCTTCCACCAGGAGTGGCTAGAGGTTACAAAATCGGTCATTAGAGTGCTGCAGTGTTGAACTAAAGCAATACAGCGGTTGAGCAAATTAGTTTTATCTAGGAAACATTATGTCTTATAACACTGCATGATTTTAGATCTTTATTGAAAAGACTATGTATGGAAAAATTATTTTTGTGTGGTTTTAAGACTTATTTTAGCATCTAAGTTTGGACGTACAAATGTCTACAAAGCTGGCTTTCATGTTAGTTTAACTTACATAGCAGATTGTCAAATACCCGAGATTATAACCATAATGGACAGTACCATTCGGACTGATAGTCTGGCGCGTTTACAGCCTTGAGTTTACCCAGGCAGCCGAGCAAATGCAATAATACATTTTAAGAGCTAAAGTAATTTTATTACTTGAACAATAGAAAATATGGATTCCGTAAATAAAAGTGAGCCTGAATTTTAGCTGTTTTGGTGTAGTAGAAAGCCAGGGTTTACCTCTGAGGGGCTGGCTGCGATTGTCAGATCCTATGAGCAGCAGTTGTAGAACGCTAGGTTCTTCTTCACCAAAACAGCTGTCCATGGCTGCTAACATTCAGGCTAATTGTTATTTACGGTGGATTTGTAGGTAATGCCCGCTACCAAGGTGCTCATTAATATTTCAGTGAACTTGTCATTTGTATAAAACCGTAATTTATCTAATACCCGCCTCGATTAGCTTTTGCTATTTGCGGGTATAACTGTATATTAACTTTGTATTTTTAAATCAATAAAGGATTTGTTGTTGTTGTTGTTGTTAAATGTTGGAAAAAAGGGATGACTAATATCAAAATATACGCAAAATGGTTCCTATGGCTCTTATCACATTACTGTACTCATCTCTCGATCTCCCTGAAGACAGAGTGCATCTAGTTAACAATTAAACCTCAAGGACAAATGATTTCCCCCTTTTTTGGTATTGGCATCGTTTAACTACTATGACTGAAAATAGCATTTTATAATAAATAAAAAATACGTAATTGGGAAAGAGACACGCGATTTTGGTACTTGGGTACTAAATGTTAATAGACTTAGTTTATAAATATATTGCGGCCATTTTAACATTCTTTTGTCTAAATTTAAATTAGCCAGGCTAGACTAATAGAATCAAAAACAACTTTGCCAGAACATTCTCTCCGGCCACAGCTGCAAGCCCAAAAAAAGTTGCTCATAAGCTCCTAAACACAACTAACAGCTAGAAACGATAATTCATTGTTGATAATTAGCTGATACTAAAGGCAAGTTAAACTCGATATTTAAAGGTTAAAGCAGTTACCAATTTTTGTTTAGCATACAAGACACTAGAATAATTGTTTTCATTTCTACGACATTTGCAGTTAAAATTCAAAATCCCGATTGAGCCTACTAAACCGTAAAGCTTTCAAAATCCTTGCCGTCTGCACACTGTGATTACAAATACGCGTAGTTGTTATTTAGCAACTTGACTCCGAGTTTAGCAGCCCAGGTTCCTTAAGATTTGTGCAATTTCAATGCTGAAAGTGATTATAAGTTGCCTAGAATGATTTTTAGTCAAATAAATACTAACCCTGACTTTTTAATATTTTTGTTTGTTTTGACTTTTTTCCGTTCCGAAAAAGAATTTGAAAACAACAGTTGCATGTAAATTCTCCAAAATATATCAACACTAACAAATACGAATGCAGTGAGTGCTCTTCTTTTTTTCAAAGTTGCTTACCTTGGAGTTCTTGAGGTTGGTAATTATCTGGACATCCGAGGGCAGGTTGCCAATTATTTGGTTACTTATTAATAAGTTAAGTGTATTTGTTCAAAAAACTTATAAAAGTTTATTTTGTAGTAAATTATATATCTCTTCAGCGCTTGAATTAATTTTCTGTAACACAAAAACCGAATATGAAGAGATATATTTATACTTGCTGAATCTTATTGATGGCTTTAAAAAAGTTTGTACCTTGCTGAATTGAATTAACGTTTTGAATGATCTGATGTAAAGCTAAACATATAATGAAGCTTATGGTACAGATATAAAAGTTCTTTTTTCATTATTAACTAAGACCAGCAAGTTATAACTAAAAACTGTTTAGCAGCATCCAAGAATTTGTTGCAAGTTTTCAAAAGTTTAAACTCATATTTTAAATAGACATACCTCCGTTTGCCGAAGCACCACAAATGGCGGTTGTTAAGATAACAAGAAAAGTCAAAATTTGGAGTTTCTTTGCATTCATTTGACAAATGTATATAATGAATGTTTCTTTGCTCCTCGTGAAAACTGATCAGAGGCAGTTTTATAAGCAGTAATACTTCTTAAAAGTTCTTCATATACTCGTATCTTCTAAAGTTGATAAAACCCAGTATGAACTGCATCAATTATTTATAGCTTTCGACTTAATTTCTTTGTTTTTCTAACACATGCTTTGTAAATAAAACTTCAGTTCTCTGAATGATGATTCATATCAAGTGCATGCAACAAAGACAGCTGTATACAGGCAATCAAATATTTCTTTAACCATTTTGTCCAGTACCGTATGCGCTCCAGTTTTCAAAAGCGCTAAAGAGCTGTGCAAGATAGTATGACACTGATATGTCAAATACTGTTCTTGCGACGTAATGGAGGTTTTGCAAAAAATGTATGGCTTATTATGTTCATGATAGGTTTAAATGCCAATCAGTATTTCTGTGTTATTTTTTAACTCCCGGTTATGTTCTTATAAACTGCGTGTATCAGTAGACCAAAGTACTTACATTGCCAATCGTACGAAACATTCATACATTTTCTAAAACTGGAATAATGTGTATACATACAGTTATAACTAATTTAAACTTTAACACCAAAAAATATCTATATTATTTACAGTCTTCCTTGCGTGCTCGATCTCGACAAGAAAGACTGCATGCAGGCCAGGTTAGTATGAAAGTTTGTACTGTAGATAGACTTTTGATGTAGTTTGGAAGACTTTTACATAAAGAAAATTCAAGTTGTGGAGCTCTTCAAATATGGTTAAAACTTAAAAGAAACGTTTTCTATATTTTACTTTGTGTAAATTCTTTGAAAATAATTTTGCTCTTGAAAATGGCTTCTACAAAACTGATCATTAACACTACCTCCGAGTGCCGATAGAGTAAAAATGCAATGACGTCGCCATGGCGCTTCTTAAGCGCTTGTTACGTTTGAAGGAGTTTAAAGAAATTCACAGTATATATAAATGAAATGAAATAAATAGTTGCTTTATTGGCATGGCTTTGTTTATATAATACAAATATTGCCAAAGCGGTACGTTTTACACAAGTGATACAACTCTGAACAAGAACGTTAGCAGTAGAAATAAAAAGTAATAATATTTGTAGTTCAATTCATCATAATAATAATTTGGCATATATCAGTAGAATGTATTATGTTGTTATTGCTGTGATGAACGGTAGCGAGTGGTCTGCTATTTTTGGCAAATAGACATCTTCGGATTTCACTGGCGCCGGATGCATTTCGGTACATGCGATACATGCGCCCAGCGGTTTCCACCTATGCCATTTACGGATTTTACTGGCGATGATGAACCCGCCAGCGCTCACTGGTTTGCACGCAGCCTATTTGGTTTGTTGATTTATTGTAATTAAACATACTTAAGGCCATTTCCACATGCGAATTCAATACACACTCAGAGCCTGTTCGCACGAATTCCTATTGTTTAATCAGCCAATGAAATCGATATATCTTGTGTGGCGAGAAACAATAGATATGTTGATTTGAGTGTCGCTCTTTGTCGCATTCTGATTGGTCGCCCACCATCAGGGCCTTTTGTTCGCATGCGAACGTTCGCAAAAAATCAAACATTGCGAACTGGTCAAAATCGCAATGTGAACGTCGCATGCGATTTGCAAACATTCGCCTGCGAATTTCAAAGAAAGGATCGCATGTGATTTGCGAATGAAGTGGAAATGGACCTTTGGGCATGTTTCAAATTCTAAATTTCACATACACCGAGCTTATTGCAAATTGCTCCTGTCTTTTGTTTCCATTCATATTATCTTAATTGCATTGAATCTGGCACGTGAGAGTTCGCATTTGAAAAAGGCCCTAAACTACGAAACAAGTGGAGTGCAAATTTCAAATACATGACTCCACACTACAATTTATTAAACAGTATTCTCTCTGCACTTCCCTTTCAAATAGAAACTACTAGTTTAGAAAATAGAGTTTAATAAATTGATAAATTGCTCACCGTAGTGAGAAGAATTTTGGAGCTGACCTTTCGGACTATAGTCCTTCGTCGGAGTGAATGTTAGATAATATAGCCTTAATTTGAAATAATGATTAGTAATTTGGAGTCATCGTTTTTGAATTATATTTCTACTTTTTATAATTTTTATGTAAAATTTTATCTCTCAATATGGATAGTTTTGGTATAAGCTACAAGTTCCAAATACAATAATTTAAATGCTCACTTTAGAACGAACAGTCGAGTACGGAATAGCTTTCTTCTTCTAATTTACCTTCTAAGTTGATAGACGTTCTTCCTTTGGAAGTTTTGGAGAGCAATATCGTCCCTTTCAATAGATATAAAGTTAAGTTAGCAAACCGTTGTTTGGAAAGCTCAATTTGTTCATTCAGTTCCTACTTATGAAGCTTGTAACACCACTTACCTTGTGAATGGTAGCAGCAAACTATTGGAAAATTGAATTTTTAAAAACTAAAGCGCCATAATCTAATTTATGTTTTTGAATTAAAAAAAAAAACGTTTGGGCTTCCTGTGTTATTTTTGAACCACGGATATTCTTCAAGAGCATCAGTAAGCTATAACCTGGACTTTTCTCATTTGCCTAAAATTTTGGGCGACTTTCCACCGTTAATTGGTTTTCTTTAGTGTCTGTATCCCATTCTTTACCAATTTAGGTAAAACTGCTTACGTTTTGCCGTTTAAACAATATTTCTTGAGTTCAATTTCTTTAATTGCTTGCAATTATCAACGCATTATTTGTTCCAAAATATAAAGAACTTCGAAAAACAGAGGGAAACTGGAACAATACTCTTTCTTTGACAGGAATCTTGAACGAATTGCCCGTGGAGTAGTTCTACTTGTGCGCAGTATCCGTGAGAAAATCATCAACTTCATAAAGATGCTATACATTGACCTTAGTACAAAGGTTATATTTGGCACTCCCTAAGTAACCACACCAGATTTCCTGATCAGGACAGGAGTGAAGCAGTTTTATCTACTATCACCACTTTTATTTATTATATACGTGTATAGACTTGCTAATGAGAGAATCGACAAAGAACATCAGTAGAGGAATACAGTGGAAATTCACAGAATCGTTAGATGATCTAGGTTTCGCCGATGACATAGCTTTGCTTTCCCAGCGGCACCAGGAAATAAAAGCCAAACCCGACACCATGGACGCACTTGGAAAGCAGATTGGGCCTAGCTTCAATGGCACCAAGACCAAACTCACGAAGATCAACCCAAGGAATGAAGAACCAATCTCCATCAACAACACAGCCATAGAAGAGGATGATGAATTTTTCTGGGCAGCAAGATCACTAATAATGGAAAATCAGAAAAGGACTGAAGAACTTCCAAAGCCATGCGGAGGAGCCTTTGCAACATTACGTAGTATTTGGAAGTTCACACGCATCAAGCGACCAACAAAATTAGGAATTTTCAATAGCAATGTGTTAGCAGTCCTCCTATATGGTTCAGAGTCATCACTGGAAGGTAACTCATTCCTTCAGCAGTAAGTTGGACGCCTTTTCATCGCAGATGCCTTCGTCGAATCCTCAGATTTTCTAACAAAATACCATTTCTAACACTGAGCTCCACCAAATCACAGTAACAACATCCCTCTCTGTCGAGATTAAACGAAGAAGGTGTTGCTGGATAGGTCATGTAAACCAAATGGGAAAGACAGCAATTCCTAGAATTGCCTTGCGATGGACACCGGCGGGCGGAAGAAAAGGGGAAGATCGAAAGAGCCATGGATGCGGTCGGCAGAGAAAGAGATGAGGAAGGAAGGATGGAGTTGGGGGCAGGTGCAAACATGGGCAAAGGACAGACAACATTGGTGATTCCTTGTTGGTGGCTTATGTACACCACGGCGACTGTGGCTCCGCCACACTATTCCGGATGTTTTTGAAACTGCGTGTATTTTTATGCGAATCGGTTTTCCGTCTATACGAAATCAGTGAATCCACTCGCCGAATCAAAATCACATCTTTTTGAAACCGGTTCCTTGAATCTGCCGAGTCCACAGATTCCTGTGGACATTTAATTACATTGACGTCATTAAGTCGGGTCCAGGCCGCTGTTAAATCAGATCTCCGGCTCAATTAGTGCATGCGCGCTGGCAAGTATTAAACAAATTCAATTCGTTCTTGCATGCTCGTGTGAATGAATGAATCCGAAACCCGTAACGATTGATGGATTCGTGTAGACAGAAATATTTTATGCGGTTCGACCTACCCGGATTTGGATTCGTGTGGACGGGGTCTAAATGTTTTTGTATGTAGCATCTTTAAGGTCTGTCAAACTTTGATGAAGTGAGTAATAGAGATGGAAAAAAGTACGAAGATTAAATTCTTATTGGTAGGAAGATTTATTTAGTTAAAATAATAAAATAGTTTACAATCATGAAAATTATTCTACAAAGAGAAAGCTTCCTTATATCAGCTGTGTGTTTAGTGTTTGTTCTTGGCTCATTTCACACTATTAATTAAAATAAAACGCACATCGTTAATTGCTGCAAGCGAATTGAGCAGCAAGTATATTCGTGGATGCCTTTTGCTTAGGTCCAGGCCCCTGACCGTGTCAGATACCAAGTTGGACTGTGGATCTCATGGATCGGGTATATACTTCATGCCAGTAAGCCATATAATTGCCCTCCATATAGTCTCCCTAACAAGTGCCGTATTTATTCCATTTAGCGCCCACCTCGAATAAACGCCCACCCAAAAAGGCAAAAAAATTAATTAGCGCCCGAATAAATAATAAAACTAAAAGTTTCTAATAGAAAGTGAAATGCTGCGAGCTGAAGCGAATGTGTTACATTATGAGACACTGAGAAAAAATGGATCTGAAGTAAGTAAATTCAGTAATTGACAACGAGCAACCGAGGCCAAGAGGCCGAGGTTGCGAGGCGTCAGAATTATAAACTTGTCTGCTCAGCTAG
>JANCMA020278062.1:0-12340 GCA_024336925.2 Zoanthus solanderi | reverse complement strand
TTCTCTTAGCCCCATGTTGTTAAACAGATTTAAACACAAATCCATAACCTCCTCAAGCCTTGTATGTTGCCGCATTTATTGGTCACAATCCGCCATTTTGAAGTTGGAAAGATATTTTTAAAACTGACACCGCTGGCAAAAAGGAACGCTTACCCTTGCCACATTTTAGCTCGCGCGTGCCCACCGTGAAGTGTAATAAAATATTAATTACAATGGGCCTTAGAACAGCCAGGATTGTTTAAGAGTGACCAGACTTGGGTCTGGTTTATTCTATAACAGGTTGACCTCATACCAATTTCTTTTCAAGGGGAGCAATTGGTAGAAACTCAAAACTTACCTAATTCATTAGGAGGATGCCAGTGAGAAGCGTAAAGGATGAAATTTTGTCCTAATGTGATGCAAACGGCTATTGGTGCAGTATTACACGTCTTGGGTTGGTATTGTCAGGGCAAGTTTTTGTCATAGGAAAGTATGACATCATGCACATAATGGTTGATATCAGGTTTTGGTTTGCCACGAACGGGTAATTTTCTGTGAAATTGTATGAGTAAATAAGAATAGTTAGTACAGTCAATTTGCCAGAACATTTAACATTATACTAAATTGCAGATAATTTGCATTGAATGCCTGAATTAGAATGTAATGATATCAGGTTTATACAATTAAAATGTGTCTGAGAGAAGGTGGTACAATATAATTATTTTTCTAGGAAATATGGAGTTAAGGGCTTCCTTGCACCTTCTCTCTTTTGGTTGGGTGCAATCAACTTACCTGACTGTGTTAGAACACCTCTATTAGGAGGCTGCTGATTAAGAAGGCATGGACATGATGGATACATGTTAACCAGTGTGGTCTATACCTAAGTGGCATTGGCTTCCCTCGTGGAAAACATTTTGTGGCTTGACTTGATTACATCATATATTTTATATGCAATGTCAGGTCTTTGTTTGTCATCTATAAGAACTTTCTGTAAAATTAAAAGAGTGTTTTAAATAGGTTTTCTGTAAGTGAAACATATTTTAAAGTTCTTTTGATGTTGTTATAGCTTGCCTGCCTCTGTTACTTGATAACTGTGGCAGGCCCGTACTAGAAGTTAAGTGTCATATGTGACAAATATACTGGTTCAGTGAGCATGATATGTAAAGCCAGACTAATTTAAATTGCTGTTTTACAAACACTTAGGCCGAAAATGTGAGATCGGAGGGGGAATAAAAATAAAAAGCTAAGAATTTTTTAATCATCCAGGACTAAAGTTAGCAAAATACCATAACCAATATAATAAATGATTAACTTAATTAGTTCAAACATTTTACACATATTTGATACATAATTACATGAAAAATGTAGATTTTAAGCCATAATGCAGTAAGCTAAGAGCTAAATTGCAAGCCTATTCACTATTTAGTATGTATGGCAAATACAGTTTGGTTTCTGTTTTTGTATATATCTATCATCCTGGGCTGTGTTGTTCAAAGGCTCGTTAGCTTTAACCTATAGGGTACAGCACTAATTCAAACAGGAATTTCTTTTTTAAGGAAAGACTTGCGGTTCTGTTAAAATATTGTTCAGAATTTCCAAGAAAAAAAATTGCTTATTCCAAAGTACAGCTCAAATCAGTCTGTACATGGGTTAAAATTAGTACTGATTGGTTTTTGAATGACTGGGCCCTGAAGAACACTGCAAGCAATTTAAATAATAATAATTTAATTTACACAGTATAAGATACAGAAAAAATTAAATATAACTATGTGATATGATTATTATCTCAAGGAGAAAACAATGTAATTTTCGGGTTGGCTGTCTACTTATATCATCATTAAAAATACACAAATATAGGCTTGTGATCACTAAAGTAGGATTCAAGAACACCTGAAGATTGTATTGTGTCAGGTATATTGGTGTAGATGTGATCAATAAGTGAATGGTAATCTGTTGTGTACTGGGTAATTAACTGGGTGTAGCCTTTCTGTTCTACTAGACATCTGGTTAGGACTCTACTTTCTGAAGACATTTCAAGGAGATTCACATTGAAATCATCCAGTATGACTATAGGAGTGCTTTGATTGGGAATGCCATCAAGAACAATGTTTAATGCATCAATAAATTGTCTTAAGTTCACTTTGCTTTTTGAACGATAAATACCTAATATATGCAAATCTGAAACTGGTCCAGATACTACAGAAACTGTTATTTCTACATCATTGAAGTTAGCTCTGATGGGTGGACACACACAGTGCACTTCATTTTTTATGTAAACAGCTGTTCCGTAACATGTTCTGGTATTACATTCTGGAAACATGTCATTTCTGAAAACTTGGAAACCATTAAGCTGATAGTTTGATTCAGTATCGGAAAAGCTTAAAGCAGCTTCAAAAAAAACATTTACATCTGCAGCTTAAACATTATAATCACATTGGACATCATCAAAACATGAAGATCGAGATATCGCACATTATGAAACAACACTTCATTGTTTCCTGCTTGATATTGTACAAAAATGGCAGAGAAAGAACTAACATTTTATCTCTAAGTCTTTTCATTTCTTCTTGTACCTTTTTTGCTAACAGTGATTTTTCTCTCATTCAAATTCAGTATGTGCAAAGAAGAACTGTTTGTGAGTCTACTTAATCCAACATAATGCATATGTTCTTTAATAGATGAGGGCAGGTCAATTACTGCTTCATTTAGTGTGTCACCTTGACAACGATGTATAGTTTTTGCTGCAGCAGCTCTCAAAGGAAACTGTCTTCGAAGTATTTGAGCCTGGTGTCTTTTTGAGATCTTAAATTGCCGTGTTATTTCTAAGATTGGTGTCCAAGTCTTATTTACATCATTACTATATAAGTGGGCATATTCTCTTTGATGGTTAAGACCAATATGCATAACTGGAAAAGAAACCCAGATGATACTTGGTCTTGTGGAATTCTGAACTCTGTACTCTATGTTTTCAATTGTACACTCAGTACCATTAGTCATACCATCTGTAACACTGACATTTGTGGTCAAGTCATATTTTGATCCCACTGCCACTGCCACTGTAGTGTTTAAGCCCATAGTTTTTGTTGAATCATCTGGAATGTTTTCTTTTATTTTTTCTTTAAGCTCATCAGAGATATCTCCCACAATCAGGTCAATGCATTTGACTTGAGCTTTCTCAGTTGGTGTACCATAAAATATAGCATTATTATGATTATTTACAAGCTGATTGGTAGTAAATAAATGAGTTACATGAATTGGATAATTTGAATTACTAGGTTGAACCTTAAGTAATCGTCTTTTTAATGTTTCAATGTCCTTTTGAGAGTGGTTTCCTTCTCTTAATCGATTTAGCAATTCTGCAAAAGACAAATAATCTTTTTGTCTCATAATTTGAGTGAGTTCAAATAATGTAAAGTGCTCTTTCCAGATATTGGTTGCTAGGGCATTATAACAGTCATTTCCATTTTCAAATACTTGTCAAAGACTGGCTTTAGCTGGAATAAATCTCCAACTGCTATCACGCTGATTCCTCCAAATACAATGTTAGTTCCGAAAATCTGCTGTAGTCTCAAATCAAGAAAATTAAACATACCATTGCCAACCATTGAAATCTCATCAATAAAGATAATTTTAAGGCTTCTTAGCTGTGCTCGTATTGTATTCAGCCTGTCAGCATCTAATGTGCAATATTCAAACCCTCTGTTGGCAGGAATTTTTAAAGCTGAGTGCAGAGT
Organism: Zoanthus solanderi; assembly: GCA_024336925.2. Lineage (NCBI taxonomy): Eukaryota > Metazoa > Cnidaria > Anthozoa > Zoantharia > Zoanthidae > Zoanthus > Zoanthus solanderi. The sequence continues at coordinate 8,627 of JANCMA020278062.1, read as the reverse complement.
ATTGCCTTTGATGTTAAAAGCAGCCTTACCAGTGGGTGCAACTTTGAGCACCTTGATCTGATCTGGGTTTTCTCCAGGTATGCTATTTAAATATCTGACAAGTGCTTCATATAGGGCATTTGTAACAGTACTCTTCCCAACTCCAGCTCCTCCACTTAAAAATAAATGAAGAGGATCGTTTTTTTGTTTTAATTGAATGCAAGACATTGTAGAAAAATTCTCTTTGTTTTATGTTCAAAGAAGACACAAGTTGTCTAAAGTCACTATCCAGTAAACGCTTTTGTACCAGTTTTTCATCATCGTTAGATCGTGGTAATATACCTATGTCATCATATAGATCGTATTGACTATGTTGCTTGTTGGTTCCTGGATCAAAGCATCCGAACAGTTTGCTAGGCTTTGTTTTAGTAGCAAGATCCTGTTCATTCAAATGTTGTACATTAGGAGCTACTGGTTGGGTAATGTTATCATCATTGATATCGTCAATTGCCTTATCAAGAATATCAGTATGGCATTCATATTGCTTTTTGTTTGTTGCTGCTATTTCTTCAAGCTGGTTATACCTTTGTTGATATGTCTGGCAGGCATTCATAAGATCCTTTTGTTCATTTCTCCAAGACGTATAAAGCATGAGTTGTTCTCTATAATAGTTCTCAGGATCCTTTTCCTTATTAAATCTCACAGATCTTATAATTCTTGGTTTTTTTCTTTTACAATTTTCATTCCTCCTCTCAATGGGAATTCTAAGCCATCAATTTCATTGATTACTTCATGAGATGGGTCATCATCAACATTGTCAACAAAATTGGTTTTAGGCAATTCAGACTCAGCTACAATGTCTTTCTGACTTATAACTTGGGCTGATTGGGAATCTTTCACACAGTTGAACCATGCAACAAAATCAGCTAGACAGATATTCTGTAGTTGGCGTGGTCTTCTTTGATACCTCTTGATAATATTATCAGACTCAATATCAGTTGATTTATCTGGCATTTCCTTGATTTTATATAGACTTTTCAAAAGAAATATTCTTTCATCAGGACTTGATGTGTTAATGAACTGAATCTCCCTTGATGATCTCCTTAATGGCATTTGTAAGACTAGATAAACTGCTTCTTGAGCACTGATTTCAACAGCATTAAGAAATTTATTCCCAATGTAACGAACTTTGTTCACAATATCTTTATTCCCAGCATTTGCTTCTTGGGATGCTTTTTCTAGAAGTCTGCTCATACCTCTTTGTCCCTTGGTTATGTAGGACAAGATATAAACAGCACAAGCATAGGGATCTAAAATAAACTGTATGTCCATGTTAGCTCTCCAAGCTTGTAAAAGTGTGCTGTTATAATTATTTATTCTAATTTCTGAAGGTGCTCGCCTTAACAACAGCGTTGACCTCTTTAACGAATATCTAATAGCTTGCAGATACTGTTCTTCTGTCAATTTCAATTTGTCAAGGAAAGCTTCAAATGTGATATCCTCTCCATATTTCATCTCATCTAGAAGGCATTTTACTGCATCATAGTTTTGTTTCACTTGGTTGAGTTCATCTTGTTCAAGAATGGTTTCTAGGAGGGGTTCTAGAATTAATGTTCTTTGCATTGGTGGTAAAGGAAAATTAAATCGACAGATCTTATGACCTTGTTTTTTACAAGATTTTGCATGCCTATGCAATTGTAGATTTACCAGTTCTTTCATATCACTTGATGATTGGTCATTTAGACATGTGATAAACTTATCAACAAAATCTACAATTTGTTGATTGGATGCTTTTTCATATTTGGGTGCATCTTTTATCCAAAATAATGCATGTATATGAGGTGAACCTCTTTGTTGGAATTCAACTCTGTAGAAGAAGTCGAGTATTTCCCCAACAGGTAAAATGCTACTCTTTAACACATCTTTTATAAACAACTGCACCATGTGATCAAAGTTTCTGGCACAAGTAACAGGATCTTTCTGTATAAGGTCTGATTTTTGCTGCCAAGTCATATCATCAATTTCACGATCACTAAGGTCTCTTTTGTCTACAACTCTAGCAAGGATTTTCAAGAGATGTGACCACCTTGTTTCTGCAACTGAAAATGAACAGAACCATGAAGGGTTACCTAATTGCCGAATCATAGCAAACAAGTCTTTTTTACATTTTTCAAAATAAGGTGGCGATCCTCTTAAGTTCCTCAAAACCCTGAATCCTTCATCAAGATTTATTAACTTATTGATATAGTCATCAGATTTAAGGTCACCTGCAGTATATCTTTTTCCTTTTGTTTTGCATTTCCTGAGAGACAAAGAGGCACTGTTCTGAATTTGTTTAATTTGCAGCTTTTTCAGCTTACAGAAAATATTTGGTACTGACTGTGCCACTTTTCTATCTTGACTTCGCAGTTCCCACTTACATACTGTACTATAATGAACAGGGATTTTTCTTTTCTTGTTATCTGCTCGAGTTTCACCACAGTAAATTGTTGGAAATGACAAAAACTCAGAGTCTTTATCCATAAAAATACCTAATGGTCTATTTCCTTCTCCAGGTGCAAAGCTTAGTACTTTCCCTAGATTTTCAGTTATGTCTGTTTGTTCCAGTAAAGTATCTGTGACACCTGATGGTCTTTCTTCTATTTCACACCAGTTATCATTGTCATTATTATTGTTTTGGATATCATTAGAATCTACTAAAGTTCCAGGGTCACTTTGTGTGCAATGACTATCAGGTTGTTGTTTATTTCTATTTTCTATTAAAGTAGTTTGGGTTTCAGTTGATTGCATTTCATTGCTATAAGAGGCATGATTATTCAAAAATTCTTCCCATTCATTACTTTGCCTTGTGGTTGTGAGATCAGAGGAGGAAATCACATTGTCTTCCCAAGTTTGTTGGACTTCTATATGTTTTTTACGTAACAATTCACTTATTTGCACTAGATACCTTGCTGCTTCTAATACCTTTGTTAGCCTAACATTCTGATACTGGTAATGAAGTTTGTAGTTCAAGCGTCGTTTTAGTTTTATTGGAATTGTTTGTGATTCATTACTAGGTCTCGGAAGGGTGCTTACTGTTGAGCTGACATCTGCTGGTACATTAACAACATTGCCATGGATAGATAACTGACCACCCCTAGGAAGCTCACGAATTTGCATGAAAGGGATACGAGGAGAAATTAATCGTTCTTCAAGAGGAGTTAAATTTAAACAGTCAGGTTTTTTAGGGAAATGCATTTTGTTTGCTTTTGAACATGCTGGTAGTTTCCCTTCAATTAGGTTTGAATGCCAAGTACAGCAGATCCACTGAGAATTGTCAACACTTCTTGTGTTACTTATACACTCCTCTAGCAAACTTTTAGGACACTTATTACTGTATTTACTAGCAGTATATTTTGTGACAGAGGACTTATACCATAATTGATCACAACATGTGCACACATATTCAGGGCCACATGCTATATTATTATGGAAGTATGGATCACTTCTGTCACTGAAATTCTATCAATATAATTCTGACCATCAAACATTTTAGCTGTACTGCAGTTACCTTCCTTATCAGATGTATCTGGTGTAGCATTTAATACCTTGTGTTTAGATAAATGATTCATTTCTGCATTTCTAGCTCTTCTTTTCTTTTGTGCAGTTTTATTTATCTCCTTAATTTGATTAGTATTACTTTGTTTTCTCTTATTAAACGATTGTCGTTTGAGTTTTTTAAAACGTTCATGGTTTTTCTTATGTTTTGTTTTTATTTTTTGTTTGGTCTTTGATATCCTGAGGATTTTCAGTTTTGTGCTTATGGTATGTTTGCCTATCTTTTTCATTTCTATTTTCTCTATTTTCCAATCTTCTTTTATGTGAAATGATATTTTCCTTATTCTTGAATGCTATATTTTTTTTCTTCCGTTTCATCAATTGTCTCATGTAAGCTCTCCTATTCTCTGCTTTTGATAAACAAGTTGGGTCAGTTGTGTCACAGTTCACTGTAGATGGCTGGTTGCAAACATGTGATACATCATTACTTGTCTTTGATAAACTGTCATTATTAATTAAAGGAACAGTTGAAACATAATGTGTCTCATCTAGATGCCCAATGTTTATGACAGTAGAATCATTTTGTTCACTCAAGGGACTTATAACAGTAACTGGAATCCAACCATATACAGATTCAGTTATATTGATTGTTAAATTTAATGCCTGAGAAAGAGCTTGAACAACTAGTGCATCACACCATGTATTCTCTTTAGACATATTATCAAGATAACTTACCCATGACTGCTCTGTAATTACATCAATAAATGCTTCCGGGTTATTTCTAAGGTATTGTACTCCAGCAGCCCTTACATATGATGGATAGGATCATTGTATAGCTGATGTGCCACAGATCGGAAGAAGCATGCTCCATCTGAACCTACTTCTAGTGGTCTCAAGCCTTGTTCTGCCAGTCTAGCCTGTAAAAGTACCATAGAATCGGTTGGTACCATGTATTCATTTTGGACAATAGAAACAGGGCCTGGATTTAATTCAACATCACCTGACAATAACAACTTTGTTTTTGATATGCTATAAATCTTGTTAAATTTATATAAACTCATTAATATTTTAAGAAAATTACAAACAAATAGTGGTGTTATTTTCTTATATTTATCAAAGTTTGGTTGAGTAAGAAAATAATGGACATTATTACACCTCTGGAATGATGTAAATTTGAGACGACTGTGTTGTGGTCTAAATCTAGACATTCTTATTGCAATCTTCCTGCGAATATCTGGACATAGCATATTTCTCAATACTGAGGATGGTGGTACATATTTCCTTAAATAATTAGCAATATACTTTTTAATTATTTTCCCTTTGTTATAAAATAAATTCATGAATTTTTTGTAAGGCACTCTTGATGGTTCCCTATCACGGTGAAAACGTTGATTTCGAATGGTCCTTCTCTTTGCCCTAGCTCTACAACAAAAAGGCACTTCATTGCTGTTCACATCGTCATCGATATCAATCCGGTTTTCACACTTAACCTCACAGTTTAATCCACTTTGCGATCCATAGGGTACTCTTTCAGATTCATTTAGTACTGTATTGGCCCTTTGAGATACATTTGAAACACTGTCTAATCCATTTGGCACTCTTTTGGTACTTTGAGATACATCTGAGAGAATTTGAGATCCATTTGGTACTCTTTTGGCACTTTGAGATACATTTGAGACACTTTCAGATTCACTTAGTACTCTTTGAGATACATTTGGCACACTTGGAACACTTTGGGATACGATGGAAAGCTCACGTTCCATAGCTATGGAATTTTGAAATCTTCCGTGAGCTGGGGATTCGACACGTTCTGGCATAAACAGACTCTGCGGCGATTGCGTATTTGGATTCGATCGATTTGATATGCACTTATGTGCACTTGTAGATGATTAGGCTTACCTGCAAAGCAGTTTACCACGATAGCACACAGAATTATAAAAATTTATTTTAATGTTCAAATACGCACCAGCATCAAAAAGGTAACTCGATGCTTTGTCGGTGTGAAAAGGAGCGTAGGGGAGTATGGGAAGGACCATTTCACTCTTTTCAACTAGTGGAAGGGAGGGAAACAGGAAGACGGAGTTTTTTCCTTATCAACCAAAAACTAGAAAGTGAAAAATTTTCATATTTTCAGATGAAACACGTGCTGGAGCATTTGTATTTTGAAGAAAACAAAAATTATCATGCTGCAAGTGAATTCCACATCTCTTTTGCGACACACTCCCTAACCCCTTCCCTATTGGGGCGTTAACACAACAACAGTGAACCGGTTTGGAAACCGGCAAAACCTGCAAAACCGGCCTCCATCCTGTTTCACACGAAACCAAATTACTGTAATTACGTTTTGCTTGTGTTGCACTTCTGCTTTAGGCGTGTCAATCGCGAGGAACAAAATATGCCACCAAAGCAGCACAGAACCAAGAAAAAAGAGCACAGCAACGTAACAGGTCGTCCCAGAGACGTTGGTATTAGTAGTGCTATCTCGCGGTCTGCAAAAACAGAGACCAATTTACCCATAGCTTCACAGTTTCCTTCTACACCGACCAGCAATATTGTCTTGCCATCTGTTTTTGTGTCATCGAATCCAACGGTGGCTTCGTCGTTTTCAAATACATGTACACAGTCCAGCATTACTATCTCGTCCCCAGTTGCTGTGTCGTCGAGTTTACCGATGGTTTCGCAATTTTCGCCGCCGAGAAGTACTAGCGCCACTTCGCCTTCTTCATCACCATGGGCATCGGGCAGAGTATCACAGTTTTCTTCGCCGAAAAAGTCCGATGGCTTGGAACCTCTAATAGCCTACGTACATCAGTTGTCACCAACAAAGAGGAACAAGAGAAACACCTTGGATTATTGTACATTACTACTGCAAACTAACGAGTGTACCAAAGAGGCCCTGCTTTATTCAAAGAATAAACGATCTTTGTTGGAGGAAAGTGAGCTTAGCCGAACTGCTGTTAAGATCCAAAGATTCACGCACACGGAGGACGGCAGCAAAGTTGTGATTAATGATATGACCACCATCACGCAACCTCTTGCCACAGAGTACGCATTTCAGTTCCAGTTGCCCACGGCTGCCCGTTACCCGAAACGCACAGTTGTAGAAATCCACGAGACAAAGGACTGGGAGCTGATAAGTTTCTCAGGCAAAGTTCTCAACCAATGTGAACCAACTATCGTCGGTGCGAAAAAACTACAACAAGCAGAGTACACCTTTGGAGATACTACTGGAAATGTTCTTGTAAATTTGTGGGCAGATATGATATCGAAGGTTGAAAGAGGAAAGGTATATGACATCAGTCCCATTTAAGTCAGGAGTTGGAATGGCGTAAAAAAGTTAAGCACAACTCCTAACTCTGTAATAAAGGAAATTTCTGAAGATGCAGACCTTTGTGATATACCATTACCAGAACCTAGCACTACATCCGATGAGGAAAAAAATGTACATCTTGCTGTAAACAGCATTCGTAACATTGACTCAGTGGAAACTGTGGTATACTGCATCAGCTGCCAGAGGCGCTTACTTCAGGCTTCTGGAGGTAAATATGTTCAGTGTCCAAGATTTAGCTCTTACATGAGGGCTGTAGACTGTGTAAAGAAGATGCGTGTACAATTAATAGTAAACTCTGGAGATGAGGTAATTAATCTTACTGTTTTTGAAGACATCCTTGAGGATGTTTGCCCAGGTGTTGCTTTGTTTTCCGAAGCTGCATTGGCAGAGCACTTGCTTGATATGACAAATATTGATATAATGTATAATCCAGTAACGCATATCATAAACAAAATTGTAATCTAGTTACAAGTTGCATATTAGTTTTGCAAAATCTTATTTTCTGTGGTTTTCTTTAGTTGATCTAGGAAATAACTGGGGTGTTGTCAAAAAATTAATGCTATTTTGTTAGTGCTTAAAATCCAGTTGACATTAAAGGCCATCCACTTCAATTTTTATATACATCTGAAAATATTTCCACATTATCTGATCAGCACAAAAGTAATTAGACATTTGAAATAAATAACATTTTTTAATGCAAACATGTTTCGACTTGACTATAAGCCTTCTTCAGTGCGAATGAACTAGTAAATCAGTGTGAAATATGACAGAAATATGATACAGGCGAGGTGATACTCGAATAGATTAACTATTTATAGACAATGTTAGACTGAGTAACAGGATACAATATAAGAATAATGAGTAGATGAGGATAACATACATAAATTATAACTGAAAAATACACTCGCTCCTGCTTCACTATCCTAGACAATGTCAACACTCCTTTCTCTCTCAAAGTCAAAGAAGCCCTGTACATATGCAAATACAAACCAGACCTTAACAAACAAGTCCAACATTTTAATACTATTTTTCAGTTAATGTATGTTGTCCTCACCTACTCATGCTTATCCTGTATCCTGTTACTCAGTTTAACATTGTCTATAAATACTTAATCTATTCATAGAGTATCACCTCGCCTGTAGCATATTTCCATCATATATATTTCACTGTAAATAACTACTTCATTCGCACTGAAGATGGCTTATAGTTAAGTCAAAACATGTTTCCATTAAAAAATGACGTCATTTATTTGAAATGTCTAGTTACAAACTTACATCTGAAAATGCAGTTGCAGAGCGTTCAATTAATAATATTATTTTGATATCAAATTGTTTTAGGGTTCTTTTTTTACTGCAACTATACTTTGTTTAAATCTGTCAACAAAAATGCTTTTCATTGATTTTAATTGTTTTCTTATATATTTTTTTTCACGTCCACCTCTACTTGTGAAACTCCCCTGTAATGTCCATTAGATTTTAAAAATTAATTGATTTCCCAACAGCCTTTTGGTAATATCACACAGTAACTAGGTGACATCACATATTGTTAGCAGATCAGGTATTGTTTTTCTAAACGCCAAACAGCAAATGTTAGATATTTAGACCAAAGTTACAAGTGGATTTATTGTAGAGTATGTGACATCACCTTGTTACTGTGTATTACAGTATAATGTAACCTATTTGTCGGTTCTTCAAACTCTGTGTTTAAGAGTCATTGTATGAGAAAACCAGGCAGGGCCAAAAGATGGGGGTCGGCAGATTTCAAAGATATTCTAGTCATG
>JANCMA020277961.1:0-12340 GCA_024336925.2 Zoanthus solanderi | reverse complement strand
CAACCTGCAGTCTACCCCATTGCCTGATGAAGACTTGCAGGTTGCAGTCGAAACGTCGCGGTCTTTTCAACGACAAGAATCGTGAGACAGTCGGAGAATTATGATTAATTGTTTATAAAATTTCAATAGTAATAATAATAATAATAATAATAATAATAATAATTTATTACACTTATATTGCGCAATAATCAATATAAATTGGTCAATCCCGGGTTCTGGTAAACGACTCACCCACCCCTCCATAGGGTTGGGGTTAACTCTAATCCTAACCTTAACCCCATCCCAAGGGAGGGGTGGGTGAGTCGTTTACCAGAAGCCGGGATTGATCCTATAAATTTTCTTTTGCGAATTACAAAATTATAAAATTTCTAAATTTTACAGGATTATTATACATACATTACAATTCTAATTATATGTTAAAATAATTAATAGTTGAAACCTGTCCGTAGACTAAATAATTTGGAATATACTAAACAATATATTAATTAAAAGCGTTTGAAAATAAAAATGTCTTAATTACCTTCTTAAAACTATCTATATTTAAAATGTTCCTAGTTTGTATATTTTGTTTGAAAATTTAGCACTGCCACTCGACGCATGGCAAAATAGACCAATTTTCAAACAGTAAAATCTCCCATGTTATATCAGTTATTTTCTTGCCTAATTTTAATTCTGTTTAAAGCTGAGTAGCTATATTTATCGCGTTAAAGTAACGAGCATGACCCGTGAATACCAACCCATTAAACACTATTACATAATCTCCCTTCTTGTACAAAATATTTCAATCAAAACAACAACATGAGCGGCAGCTCACTTTGTTTCCAAATTTCTACTTCAATAACATTTCAAGTTGTTTTATGGATATGCCACATTAGTAAATCAAACTGACAAGGTAATGCAATAAAGCCAGTAAGAGGGCAAGTGTTTCATTGTTTGCGCATGTCTGCCATTAGCAGTCTGTAACTTCTGTTTACTATTCATGTACTTTTGGTACAGGTTTTGACCATGTATGGAAAGCTGAAACTCGATGCTCGAAATGCTGCGTTGCATGCGACGCTGGTAAGTTATGTTAACTAAGTAAACAGGAACATCTGTCCTTGTAATAGTAATAATAATAATAATAATAATAATAATAATAATATTTAATATTTATATTGCGCATTTTTCATATAGATATGATCAAATGCGCATTACAAATAAATACAGTTTTTAACAGTTGAGGGTCTTAAATAGTCCGCAACAGCGGCTCACATATATTAATAACCTTAAATGCCCTCAGTACTAGTAACGAAGACAGACCACAACACCGGGATCACTACCCTGCTCTTTCCGATAAATGTGTGGGTTCTTTTAAGTCCCTCGATAGAGTGTCGAGAGACTGGACCTACGGTTTAACGTCCTGGCCTTATCCGAGAAGACGCTTATGACGTAGGCTACGATACTAGAAATATTAAAACGAGGAAAACCATGGTTACTGTGCAGCTTTAGGCTGCTATAAAGGGGAAAAAAAACGTCGCAAGACATAGATCGCCCAAACAATATCAAGATTTCGAAGCACACTGCTATATTTAAGCTCTGAATATCGTAACTACGTCATACCATACCAACGACAGTCTCATTAGCGGCCACGGTATCAAAACTTTTCTAGAGAGTTTTCTTCGTTTCTATATTAAATTTTTCAATGTAATTTGATTTAAATTTGAAAAACAAACAAAAAAAATCACAGAGTTAATCTACTATACCAATAGATTCAAAGAAAAATAGTTTAGTTTTAGCATTCAGTTCTCCTTTAAGAGTAACATTCTAGGACTTTTCCATTTGAAGTACTTGAGGCAATGACCGTCACTACAACGAAACCAAGGCATGGTCAAGTAATAAAGCTAATATATTGTACTACATATTATAAAGCCTATGTGAACAAGTTAACATTGGTGACGGTGTACCTCCCACAAAGATAATAATAATAATAATAATAATGATAATAATAATAATAATAATAATGATAATAATAATAATAATAATAATAATGATAATAATAATAATAACAACCATACGGCAAGGAGACCAGATTTGACGCTTGAAGGACAGCAGAAAGAAATTCTCTTGATTGACATGGCATGTCAAAATGAGTTTAACAAGGATGGAAAACGAGAGACCAGCAGCTTTGTTATGAACTACGAGAGAGAAAGGACGGATATAAAGTGAAAGTTATACCAGTGGTGATTGGCTGTTTAGAAGGAGGGATGAAACTACTGAAAGATGATATGAAATAATTGTTTAAAGACAAGAAAGATTTGCAGCGGATAAGTAGAGAAATGCAAGACTGTATTATGGGAATGCGAAAAGATCAATGGAAAAACCTTTTCAGGACTATTGACACAAGGTGTTCTTCTGATAATAGTTGACAAATGTTGGCAGCTATTGCTATCCCTTTCAACATAATAAAAAAAAGAGTAAAAGTAAGAGTAGGAAGGGAACAGCCCAATATTAGCTGGCTAATTCGAACATAATAATTAGTATATACCACACAAGTGAATAGTAATTTTGGCACACGCTAATTGGCTAGCTCAGGGGTGATGAGCCAAGTACTATTCAGTAAAGTAAATATCCACCACAACTCACTTCCACTTCGGTGAATAATTTTTAATTATTACTATTATTATTATGATAGAAAAATAAAAGAAAATATAAAATGAGTATTGAAAAAAGGTTTTACAGTTCAAAGTAGTTCTAAAAAAGAACAACCTGGTTCCCAGGGCTTCTCACTTGGCTTCTGGGTTTGGACCAAACAGAGAAGCCAAAAGAGAAACCCTGGAAACTAGGCTGAAAAAAGGTATGTCTTGAGTGAGGATTTGAACGTCTCTACGGACTGACAGGTCTTTATCTTGGATAGGACAGAATTCCGAAGTTTCAGTCCAGTAATTAAAAATGCCTTCTCTCCATAGTTTTTTAACTAAAAATGGGGCTGGATCAGCAGGCCTTTGTTCAATGAGCATAGTATTCCTATCGCCCGTACCTACCATGATTCCATTTAAAAGGTGAATATGGTGAAAAAAAACATTTTCAAACCACTCTTTCTTTTATATTTCTACTTGTCATGTTTCTAAAATGTGAATGCATCTCAACAAATAACATCAAAGAGCTAAACTCAAATCTTTTATTTCAACTCCTTTAGTTCTTAAACTAAACTCCTTGTAGAAGTTCAATTTCAAGTTTTACAATTTATTTTATGGTACTGTCTCAAGTGTTAGTGACTGAACATAACTGACAGTTTTAAAACCATTTCAGTTAGACTACCATTGTTTTTACTTGGTACAAAACTACTAACGAAAAGTTCAAAGTTTAACTTAGTTATCTCATAGATTATTTTCATCAGTCATTCCCTTGTATAGAGGAGGTATATGGTACAACTCTCTCTTTAGGTAAAAGTAGATTAGAGCTTTCGCTTTACATGGCTTTGACACGCTCTTCCAAAGCATCGAGCTCCTTCTGTATGGCATCTGGAAGGAAACGTCCGACCTGTTCCCCAAAGTATTTACGCATTTCTTCAACTTCTCCTAACCAATAATTTTTAGGAAGGTGAAGCAATTCTTTCATCACGCCCAGATCAACATTTTTCAATCCCTGAATGTTGATCGAGTCTACCTTGGGAAGGTAGCCAATGGGACTGGGGTCAGCAATGTCCTCATTATTACAGCGACGGAAAATCCAGTCCAACACTCTGATGTTTTCACAATATCCTGACAAGTAGAGACAATAATTTAAACAAAGACAAATACATCTAGACCATAACAAATACTCAGCTTTAAAAAGGTACGGCTTCGTTTACATGGTCTGGAGTGTCTGAGGCAGCGATCTCCACCCTTCCCCTAGTTTTTCATCTCAAACAAACCGACGACCTATCTATATTTAACAACAAGTAAAATTTTAAGTTGAATTACATTGAGAAATGAATTGTAGAAACAAAGAAAAATCTATAGAAAGGTTCAATACTGTGGTCGCTATTGAGATTGTCAGAGGTATTCAAATGATGGTGCGACATTGCTTACAATATTCAGAGCTTAAATATGGCAGTGTACTTCGAAATCTATGTTTTGAAGATCTAAGTCTTGTGAATTTTTTTTCTTTTATAGCAGCCAAAAGCTGCACAGTAAACCATATTTTCCTCTTTTTCCTCTTTCTTATGACATATATTTTAAAAACAACTGCAAACTGACATCACATATACAATTGAGCCACCAATCAAATCTGTCGATTTTTTGTTACAAAACTTTAAATTCTTCTAAACTGTTCAACTAACAGCTTAAAAAAACTTCATATAGTTGTTCTACTATGCCTAAATGTTCAAACCATAAAAAGTCAATTTTAGGGATCAGTTCTCCTTTAAGTGGATCCATAAACACGGCTTTGATATGTGCATTCTTATTGAGATTGAGTTTGTACTGTACAGAAGTGCAAAAATAATCAATAATCGTTCCGACGTTAACTCTGTTAATATATGTTTCAGTTCTAAGTCGAGCCTCAACCTGCATGTGCAGTCAAAAATGTTTTGAAATGAAAATGAAAACATAACCAATAGACTAAACAGGCATCACATCTAGGTCACAAAGATCGTTATTAAGACTAATCAAAGTATCTATAGCTGAATCAAACTTCTGTGTTAGAAGTTTTAGTTTACCAGGATTCATGGTAAGTTAACTTTAACTACTAAATGTTTCAACTGACCTGGCCACAAGAATCCTCCTTCTTTATTAGTACGGAACCAATTGACATGGAAAATTTTTGGCACTTTCAAATTAGGGTTCTTGCCAAAGCTAAGCCAGTGTTCCAGGTACTTGCCAAAGTTGTAGCCAAAGAACGGGCGCATTGCAAATGGATCATGCATGATAACTTTGCCCTTGTGTTCTGCAGCAGCAGTGGCTTGTGAGGACAAGGAGGAAGCAACAAACACCCCATGCTGCCAGTTAAAAGCCTCAAAGACCAATGGAACTCCCTCGGGTCGGCGCCCTCCAAACAATATGCCACTTATAGGCACACCTGCTGGGTTCTCCCAATCCTTGTCCATGATTGGGCAATGGTCGGCACGAGCAGTGAAACGAGAATTTGGGTGTGCTGCCCGGGTGCCACCATCGGGATCCCAATCTTTCTCTCCTAACCAGGTTGTAATGCTCACATCTTTTCCTGGAAGAGATGTTCGCCCTAAGAAAAAATTTCCAACATTAGTACACTGGCAATGTTATACTGCCTAATTGAGTTGCACTGGAAAGAGAAAACAAAAAATACTGAAATTCAGTAAATATAACCTCAATGACCTTGGTAAAATTTGCATTTTCATTGGTTCCCTATCTTAGGTTATTGGACAGTGTCCACTCCTGGGAGGGGTGGGTATTTTCTAACAAAATGGCTGGTATCAAATTGCGATTAGCAACAGTTTTGGAAGTGGAAATACCATAAAACACCAAAATGCTAAGGCCAAAACAGTATTTTGAAAGAAATTTATTTTGATACTTCTTTAAAGATTGGATAGGTTTACAATTTAATTGCAATGTGGTTCATTTGTTTATGAACCAGTTGAATACTAGTTTTTGTTATAAATTAACCCTTTCATTCCCAGTTGTATTTATTAAATTCTCCCAAGTTGAGCTCATACTTTTCATTAAGCAAGTTTGAAAGAATTTTGTTTTTAATCTTCAATAATTTGTTTTGTTTGATCAATTCTCGTTTTCTCATTACCAAATGTCTTATTTTGTATGTGTTATGTAAGGAGAAGTTGGGTGTTGATAACTGACTGGGACTGAAAGGGTTAATATATATGAGCCACTATTGCGGACTATCTAAGTTCCTCAAATGTTAAAAAATAACAGCTGTATTTATTTGTAAAGCGCTTAGAGCTTCAAGATTAAGCACTAATAATATAAAACTCGATTATCATTATTATTATTATTATTATTATTATTATTAAACCCATAACATCTTACTCCAAGCTCATAAAAATTACTAAAACTGCTAACATAGGGCCAACATCTAGCCCCAATTTGTGGCTACAATGTAACTGCTTCACAGAAGGTCTGAGGAAAACAAAAAGTATATAAATTTTAAATTCCAGGTGGGGGCACTTCTAATTGGGTTTACTCTATTATATGAAAATATCTATCTACAGTAATATATACAGTAGAATTAGAAAGGGAGGGAAGCAGTACTACCCCCTGGTATCCCCGCTTTCGCTGCCCCTGAAGTGTAAAATGATTAATTTAATAACTGGTTTGTTTCTCACCTCATGTAGTGAGAGCCACAATTTTCAGCAATGGTTTCCCCCATCTCCAACACTTCACCAGCTGTTTTGTTCTCTTTGTCAAAACTATGTACTTCCTACAAGTGAATGATATTGGTAAGGTCCACTTGGCCCTGCAGACTGAGCCCAATTAAGTTTGATTCTTAGCATCCATTACAATCATTAAAAAAAAAGAAATTGCCTGTACTGTAACATAATATTGTACAAAATGTTGAGATATCTTTCTTTGTAAAAATTTTTTAGTTTATTATTAATAGCATCCCATGAAGAACAACAGATTACACATTGAAATGACTATTATAAAGAAACTCCATAGTAGACTATACCCTGCACAAGCTTGAATTTTTTCTATCAAGGGAGATTGTGGTAATGCAGTGATGATAATAATAATAGTCAATTTTTATATGGCAGTAATTCTAAGAGGACCGTTGGCACTGACTTCTTTCAGTCTATAAATATTCAAAATGTGAATATGATGATTCAACATGATAGCAACTCAGTGGCATTTCATGCAACTGATCACAATAACAAATATTTCAAAAGATGCTTTTTTTTTACCTAAGTTGAAACAAAGGTTCACACCACTGAAGTTATAAGTTTTTTGAAGATGTCAAAAGGCTACAGCCAAACCATCAACAATTAATTATTGAATACAATTAAAAGAAATTTTAAAACACTTACTGCTAACTGAAAAATTAACTGAAACTGCCAGAACTGAAGGTCATTCTTTCCTGCAGTTACTTCTAGAGCTTGTCTGAGGACTGGTTTTGCAAGCTGTGTTTGTTGCTATCACAAAAATACAAAAGACATTAACAGAAAATTATTTTAATCAATTTAGTTTTAGTGACAGAGAAAAAGTGTGCAGGGTTACCACTAGCTCTGAATATAATCTGTCAAATGGGGAGTTCTGTCCAAAAATGGGGGGTCGGGTTGTCCAAAAAAGAGGGGTCCTAAAATCTAAACCATCTTCAATTATTTCTTTGTTTGAACTGCCACTTAGGGTTCAACATGGCCGTAAAAAAGTTATTTTGACCCTGAGGTTTTGACAAAGATTTCTCCTTTGTTTGTGCTTCCATAGGGACACAAAAGGCCCAAACATCAGAAATCATTTTCAGATTTCAAATATGCATTTATAAGGGTTCATTAATGGGAATCCTGAGTATGACTTCTTACACTTTAATAAAAATGGAATAGTTGGTATAACAATTTCATTTAATTTGTAAAAATTTCAGACAGTGGTATAGTCCCAAAAGATTCCAGATAGAGTTTGCCTGAAAAAAAAATATTCATTTCACTAATAGTTTTTCATATATAATATAGGTTTGTGTAACTCAAGTATTTAATAGATGATTTTCACCTATGGAATGACTTGTTTTGCAGAGGTTAACCTAAACAAAATTATATTTTTCTGAAAGAGGACTAAAAAAATCTGTAACTTGACAAAGTTTCAGCCAAATATGATAATTTCAACTGAAATATAAGCAACTGAATATGCACTGTGTGTACAATAAATTGTATGGTGCCGCCATATTAGTGGACCTTCGTGGTCCACCAACATGGCAGCTAATAACCAGGTTTCGCAAAAGCGGGGCTAGTGTCTTATTGGAGCTCGCATCTCTAGTGAGAGTTTTTGACTCCCCCTGGACGGGACACTAATCCATCGCAGGTTAGCTCCCAGCAGGAAGGAAAAATGGAAAGTTGAGTTAGCTTTTGCGGACAAGAAGTCACAAATTGTTCAAACTTCGAGAATGAAACCGGGGACCTTTTGGTCAGAGATCTTATCAACAGCGCCAACCAAGCCGCCGACCACAATCGAAAACTGATACTAAAAAATATCGGGTTCCCTTTAATCTTAACAAGAAGGAAATACTTACTTCCTCCTCGTCACTCGAGCGCTTAGCATCCTCTAATCTCCTTCTTAAAGCTTCCTGTACAAACAAGAAATGGACGCGTTAGGGCTTGAACATGTCAAGAGCAATGAAAACTCATGAGAGTGAAAATCGAGAAAATTTTTATGAACCTTAAGACAACCGTGACCTCAAAACAAGGGGGCAAAAGTATTGAAGTACTGCAGATAATCGAAAACACGTTTGACCATAAAACCATCGGGTAACGATGATAAAATATATTGATAACAAAGTTTCATGAAAACATCATGCTCTCGGTTCACGAATAATCGTTTCCCCGATTACTAACTTTTGGAAATGTTTCTACCCAGAGCATTTTATTCCAACCGTTCCCTAATTATTAAAATTGAGGAAATATTCATGCTGAATAAGTTCTACTGACCACTTTGAGAGACTGAGCGCTGTCAGACGCTATTGTTTATTATGTTTATTTTGTCTTCGAGGCATTCTTCTTTTTGTCTGGTTTAAAAGTGAATCAAAACTAATTAAACAAGTGCAATAGCCCAGGACATTTTTAATCCACCCCGCCCCTATTATCAATTCTAGCCAATGGTTCCAGCCCCCCGATATCTATCTTTGTCCGTCCGCTACCTAAAGTTGTATGTATGATTGTAAAAAATGACGTCAGCAAAGATTCGCCTTTTAGGTCGGGGTATTTATTTATTTACAAAATTTGTTACAGGATGGATAATAGGACATAAGGTTCCCTCTATAGGCCAGACTCCTTTGTCAGCGGACGAAGTATAGAAGTACAAATATACACAAATGTGCTGTCGAAAAAAATTAAAAATAGAAAACTAAAACCTGAACTAGAACTATTTTATCCTAATGCGAGTATGGCTAACAATTACAAATAGTTAAGAGGTTAGATGTTCGGCAGAGTGGGCATATAATTCACCAGCTGCGGATATTTTCCTCGTCAAAAGGTGATTTTATTTTTTTGAAAAATAGGGTTTTCAGAAATTCTTATTCTTCGGCCATTTCAACTTTAGTAAAAATAACAAACAAACTGCTGTTATAAACATAACGAGACAACGCATGTTGTAAAAACTTTCATTTATGAACTTAAAGTTTCGTATGCATTCTCTACTAGCCATTCATGTTTTCCCAGCAGATTTAACCAAGTCTGTTTATTTTCATTTACTTTTTCATTACTTTCCTTATTTGGTATTAGTTTTCGTGTTTAAAATTTTAAAATTGTAGTTTAGATCATAACCATTACGTCTGAAGATGTATGTTGATGCATACGAAACGTTAAGTTCATAAATGAAAGTGTTTACAGCATGCGTTGTCTTGTTAAGGTTTTCAGACTTTTTTGAAGGAGGAGGTAGATTTAGAAGCGCGAAAAGGGGTAGATTATCAAAGTGAAGTTGGCAAGAATGACGAAACAAAAAAGCGGGTAATGTATATGATGAAAATGAAATGGATGATGGGGAGTGACGTCAATCATGATCATGTGATTTATTGTCTATATAATTATACTGGCGATAATAATCCTTCTACAGTCTGCTAATTAGATGAGACAAAAAGTATCAACACAAAACACTTTACCCCTCTTCGGACAATGATAACAATAATTTTGATACAAAATCTTGATATGAATAACATTTCAACAGCATTTCCTGTTTTGAGACCGGTATAAATACATTACGCTTTCTTATTCAACGCCATAAAATTTATTAATATTTATGGCACCTAAGATTTATCACAAATTTTAATCCCATATTAATTCAAAGTAGTTTTAGTTTCGATTGTAACTGAAAAACACAGTCGAATGGTTAATAGTGATGAATTGAAAACTATGACAATTGAACTAAATCTTTTTGTTTAAACGTTATGAATACGCTGCATTTTTATTAAGCCAAATGCAAGCGGATAAATAAAAATCAGCACGAATGTGTTACAACAGCAATACAAAAATGGGTAAGTATTTTACTTTCCTAGGCCATATCATAACTTAAAGTTTACCACACCAATAGAATACATACTAATGTGAAACCAATATTCATCAAATAGCCACACAAGAAGTACATATTTTGAACAACTTAAGATTGAATTGATCATCATTATGGTACAAGGGAGGAACACTTGAAGTGTATTAGTCTATCTTCATAAACACTACAAATTAGACAACTCAAGAATGAAAATGATTATCGCATTACATTTATCATGTGATAGCGTAATAGCAAAAATGAAAGGAAATTCTCTTCGTTAATATTTAGACCACTTTTGAAAGTTAAGTAACTGCAAAAAAGAAACTTGAAAATTTTCCGAACTTCGACAAAATTCGAGCTTTTGACCCAATTTGCAATACGGGTGCAACTGAGATCTTACCAACTGAGCTTTGAAGCAATAATGGTAGAACTGATAGGGGAACATCCTTACCCATTTTTACTGTAATCTAGAGCAGAGAACATTAAGAATAACTTTATGAAGTTTTAATTTTTGCCGCATCGCATATAAAACTGAAAACTTTCACTAAAAACACATGTGTGACTGTCAAAGATATTTCTCAACCCAAAAACATATTCACATGGCGGGGAAATTAAAAAGAAAAAAAAAAAAAAAAAAAAAAAAACGGGGCTTTAACAAGCCCCAAGTACTAAGTGGGCTTGAAAACACCTTTTGTTGACCCGAATTCAGCACAATTTTCGTCGAAGGTTGTTGTAATCTTCCTTTGAAAAATTTAAGGCTTGACTATTACCACCACCCTAAGTACCAATAAAATTGTTTCTTCTCCCCTCCCGACATCTTTATGCGTTCCCCGGCTAAGGAAGCTATTTCCAGACAAGGAAGTACTTCAGAAATCTTAGACAAAATCAAACACAGAACTCGAAATGACGTGTAGTCAATTTTGTTTATTAACTTTTTTCTTTTCTTGTGTAGTCAAATATTTACACTTCCATTTTGTCTTTCTCGTCTGAAACACGTTTAAGAAAACAAAGGAACAACTGAAACAGTAATGACATGCAGTGATGCACAATGCTGTGAATTGATGAAGATTATCTCGTTCAGCTATCATCTAATGTAATTTAGAATGATCGATACTTAAATTAAGTCTCACACTTTTCGACGACTGTGATTTTATGAGTCCGACTGCGAACTTCTACTCGCTTATCTATGAAAGAATTTTCTGAAGACCTCAGCTTAAAATACATGGTTCTTAAATATGCTATTTTAAAAATTTAATCGGCTTTACTCTTGGTCTTAACAACTTGACCTTATCATTTTAAACAAATCTTAGCCCGAGTATTCCTTAGAAAATTAATATACATCTACCAGAGCTTTATAGCCATATTGAAACACAGAAATAGATTGAAATTCTCGGAATAAGTAAGAACAAATTATATGTCTTAACAGTTAACTATGTATCGTGTTTCGCTTTTTGATATCATGCCGTAAGCAACCGAAGAAAAACACGGAAAATGTAAATGATCTTTTTTTAGGATCAAAACATTTTTTTCTGATTCTAAAACGATTGCCAGAAGTAGTGATTCGATCAGATCTAACCGGTAGAAAAATCAAAATTGCTTATACCAGTTACCCAAAATTAAATTTTTTGTTATCGGAGAAAGAAGAGGAGCTCTATATACGGTATATCTAGTAGGATGGTCTCCAAAGACATAATTATCATTTAAGCCACATCCCACAAGTATCACACGTTTGTTATAATGTAAAAGTCCTTCGATATTCAGTCCTCATCATATATTTTCCCTTTATTTGGGGACATGAGTCATGTTCTTCATATTTTTTTAAAGAAACAAAAAACAAGGTGTAACTTTCTAAAGTTTCAAGATGATTATCTGACTGAACTTGAGAACTGCAAGACGTATTCAATTCATAATGACGTACAATACAACTCGCTGTTAAGTATTTCGCTTTTTAAAATTGAATTGCAGTTGTTCGATGGCTTCTAAAAAACAGGAATAAACTAACGCGCATGGTGATTTACTAAAATACCGTTCGAGATCTTTCACTGACTGGACTTGAAAACCACGCTGAGTCGTATTCATCATGCCGACTTGTTATATCGTTGGAGAACATCGATGCGATGACAGCCTCAGTGACGTCTTTGATGTGCACGCAGGCCAAACGCTGAAGCACAGATCCGCCCACACTGGGGACAAGTAAAATCAGCATT
>JANCMA020277960.1:0-13563 GCA_024336925.2 Zoanthus solanderi | reverse complement strand
AAAGCAATAGAGATGGTAGTGGCTTGCCAAAGCAATAGAGATGGTAGTGGCTTGCCAAAGCAATAGAGATGGTAGTGGCTTGCCAAAGCAATAGAGATGGTAGTGTTCGCACCCCCATACTACAGCTAATGCCTCTCGCCCTGCCTGTGAGAATCCTTGTTCAGTGGGGGTCAACGACGTGCTAGCATGTGCTATAACATGAGAATCTCCCTTGTCATCGCTCTGTGTGAGGATTGTTCCTAGCCCAACAGGGCTTGCGTCTACAATGAGCAGTGTTGGCTTGACCATACTAAAATAAGTTAATGCAAGTGCGGACTGCAGCATTTCTTTGAAGGTGTCAAAGGCTTTCTAATGTTTCTCCGACCAGTTCCATGTGCTGTGTTAGTGTGTTAACTCTCTCAATGATGCTGTGATGGTTAGATAGATAGATAGTAGTAGTAGTAACAAGCTTTATTGGCATGACCTCATCGATACAGGTATTGCTAAAGCATTTACAAGTAAAAACAAATGTTAATTACTTATTTACCTTAATTACATTCATCTTTTTGACATTTTTTTATAATTATGGCTAAATTTAAATTCTCGTGATTTAAAGAAAGAACCAAATTTCAATGAATATAAAATGATTATGTATGATACTAATATATCTTTTTTTTTATTTTTAACAGTCAACATTGTTCGAATGCTATTCCAGACTGAGAATTTTTTTCTTATTTAATAGAATTTTATCTTCACGAGATTTAAAACATTTGTAGATAAACTTTGAAAAATGTTGTATTGTTTTCTCACTAGTGGAATGAAATAATTCATAAGTAAGTTTTAAGTTGTCGATTTGTTCATAGTTTAGACTAATTTTGTCATAAAAGTCTTTTCGTATGTTTTTATAAAAAGAACATTGATAGAGCATATGAAATTCAGATTCTATTGCTCTGTCATCACAAAAATTACATAAGCGGTCCTCCAACGGTATTTTAGTGTAGCGACCAGTTTCTATTGCTAACCGGTGATTGCTTAATCTAATTTTGGTGAAATGTCTTCTTTCTTCAAAGTTGTTAATGGTATCTAAATATGTTTCGCATTCATAGTCATTTTTAAAAGAACTGAAAAAGGAAAGCTTACTCGATGCTTGTACATCAATTTTCCATTTTTCAAAGTATTGATTTTTCATTTTACAAGTGAATTCTGTTAGAGTCTTATTTGCGATCAAATTATTTCTCAGAGCAGCCAGATCACCCAAATTATATATTTGGAAGATGCTTTGAAGATTACTATGAAATGAGAACTTTGCTTGGGAAAAGAGAGACTTGGAAATTAAAAACGATTGTTTAGCAATTGAGTCATCAGGCATTGTAATTAGGTGATTGTAATATTTTAGAATAAGTGTATCAATAAAAATTTTTAGTGGAAAACGACCAAGTTCTGAACGACTTGCAATATTCGATGATTTTCTGTTTATGCCAAGATAATATTTGCAAAATCGTAGATGTACTTTTTCTATTTGATTTTTATCCCAGACATCAAAATTTTTGTTTTTGATATGTTCCCCAGACTTCACATCCATATGTAAGAATGGGGATATAAGTGAATCAAATAACATATTTGCCGGTATTGGCTTTAATAGATAGATATATAGATATAGACAGATATAGATAGATATAGATAGTGCTCAGTGGCTTGGCAAGAGCTAATTAAAATAGTACAATAAGCTACACGTAAGATAAAACCCTAACTCAGAGTTTCTGGAGTCTTTAGCTCCATCGTCAGAGAGTTTTGATTTCAGGGTTCAATTATTTCTCATGGGATATCTAAGTTATTGTACAGTGTCAATACAAGTGTAAATTAAGCTAAGTGTGGATAAATTACGCGAAGTAAAATTCATAAAAAAATATTCGTATCAAAATCATCAAACTTATAAAACAGCGTGAAGGTTGTAAATAATTTTTAGAGTTATGGTTTAAAGTTTTTGTAGAGGAAGGCCTCTTTATGTCTACAACTGGACGCCAGCTCTTTTCTGTTATTCAGTGTTCCAAGTTCTGGTTTAAAAATTATATAGAATTTCTCAAGTAGGCATAGTTAGCATTTCTTACTTTTGCGAAGTATTCTCTATGTGATGTTGAAGTTAATGCTGTTGTCTTTCAGTCTCTAAAAATATGTTTACTTAGTTCTGTGCTGTTTCTTTTGTTGTTGTTTCTGAACGAGGATTTATTTCCGTTGAAGCGTTCCTTAAATTCGTTTTTCGTCAGGCCATTTTATGTTTTGTTGTTCCGTCGTGGTTTGGTATATGACAGATATTTCCAGGTAGTTGTCATTAAGCAGAAATTCGGCTGATTTTCTGCAGTTGCAAGTTTTTTCTGGTTTTGCCTGCTGGTCTTTCGCACTGTTTGTTTCGTTTTGTTGGATCTTCTTGCTGTGACTGTCAATTATATGTGCTTTACGTTGGGTGTGCAACCGTAGCTGAGCTTGACTGTGCTTGGGTTTTAGATCTTATGGAGTGGGTGATCTGATGAGAAGTTTCGTTTCGCTGTTCTTATGAATACTTTTCTGAGGTTGGTCTTCATGTTTTTGGAAAACGGCGGGTTGTACCACAGTACGTTTTTTGTTCTATTTTTTCTTGTAGATTTGTTTACGTTTGTTTCTTGCGTTGGGTTCTCGTATTGTAGTTCATGTTCATATCCGCTGTTTTTCAGGGCTTCTTGATATGGTTTCTTGGCATTGTTAAATGCTTCCTCGTTATTTGATAATTCTGATAGTCTCTTGTTAGTCGCGATCGGTATTTTCTTGATTGTATTTGGTGGGTGATTTGACTGGGCATGGATGTATTTTGTTGCGTTGTTGGGCTTTGAGAATGGTGCGTGGCTGTTTCTTGGTAGGTTTGTGAAATTGGTGTTCTGTCTTTCAGTTTCCAGATATGCTTTGATAGTTCCGCGCTCTTTGAATAGTTTCTGTTCCGAAAAGAAAGCTTGTGTTGCGTGTAACATTGTTTAAAAGTTCCTTCTGTTAGTCCAATGTAATTCTTTCCGGTTGTGTCACTTTATGTTATGTTGGCATTGTAGACGACGCTTGACGTGAGGCAGTTGTTTTTCAGAGGGTCACCAGGCATGTGAATACACGTCCATATCTCTTTTCTTGACTTCTCCCACGCTCCACCATGAATGGGCCAAAGCAATCATTTCCAACATAGGTGAAAGCTGGCTTCTCAGGAGTTGTTCTGTCGGTTGGTAAGTCAGACACCATTTTTTGGGTGGGACTTGCAATTTCTTCTTTTACACTTGAAGCACCGGTGAAGAACATAACGTACGATGAACCTTGCCTTGATTACCCAGAAGTTTTGCCTCAATAATGAGTAAACATGTTCCTTTCCAGCATGAGCAGATTCTTCATGGTAATGATTAACAAGCAGACTTGATACATGGCTGTCAGGGATGATTACAGGGTGCTTGAGTCCATCACTTATATTTGCGTTATCCAAACGACCACCAACAATGAGTAACCCATCCTTGTTCTTTGGGTTGAGCTTGATCAATTTGCTTGTTTTCTGTACTGGCTCTCCACTGTTAACTCTCTCTTTCTCTTTAGTGAAGTGTTGTCTTTGTACATACTTGATTATTTCTTTTCCTCCTTTTCCAGTTTCATCAATTGTAAGGCTTCCTTCTTTTATCCTCTCATCTTTACTTCCATATTACTCATGATGTAAATTTTAAATCTGAGTAATGCTGCTGCCTTCTTCAGTTTGTACCATGATGAATATCTTTGGAAGAACTTGTCGACAGGACTCTCGTGGACAGTGACTTGGTGCACATGAACTTCTTTCTTTATTTCATCATCATTGGCTAACTGTGGTATGTTTGTTGGTTGAGACAGCCAGAACTCTTTAGACTTCTTTAGGAAACTTGGACCATACAGCCATCTTTCATTCTCGAGCATTTGATCTCCATTTAAACCTTTTGACGCATCATCAGCAGGATTAATTTTTGTATCAACACACCTCCACTGTGGTGGTTCGGAGCCTTCATGAATCGCTGCAACTCTGTTTGCCATGTATACTTTAAATCTACCTTTAATTTGAATGTACTACAGTACAGATGTTGAGTCCGTCCAAAAGTACGATTCTTCAATCTTCCAATCCAGTTCCTTCCTGACTCAACTGCCAACACTGCTGCCGATAATTTAGTAATAGAAATGTAAATTCTACACCGTAAAAACGAGAGAATACTTACTTGACGTTTCGGACGTTAGTCCTTCGTCGGAGTAAACGTCAGTAAGTATTCTCTCGTTTTTACGGTGTAAAGTTTACATTTATATTACTAAATTGTTTCTTTAGAAACACCGACGCAGCTTAAACTAGTTTACCGCTAGTTAGTTTTCTTTTCTGCTGCCGATAACTCCATTATTGGAATCGAAACACACTTCAGCGGGGCAAGGCGAGATCTCCCTCCAATGAATGCACAATAAATATCACCACTTGAGTTGACTTGACGTAGGTACGCAACTGCTCCAAACCAAATCTGTGACGTTTCAGCAAACATATGTAGTTTTGCCCTTGAGGTGTCACTGAATCCTGGGGGTTTGACGCACCTGTTGATGCTAATCTCTGACATCTTAGGTAATTCAGACAACCAAGTACTCCAGCGGTTTACATTTTCCTTGGCTATAGGCTCATCCTATTCATGGATTTTTCATGTCATTTTCATGGTATTTTTACAGCATTTTCATGGCTTAACCTTCATGGCTTTTTCGTGGTGTAAACCCTAGGAATATCCCATGAAAAACCCATGAAAAAAACCTCCTGAATATGGAATATTTAAGGGCCATGAAAAAGCTCACAGTTTGAAATACACCATGAAAATCCAGCCATGTATGGCCTGAATTTTAATTGCTTTTTCATGGCCATGAAAATGCCATTAATTTAAAATGTGTTTTTTCATGGTCTTGCTATTTTCAGGGCTATAAAAATCCCATGATTTTCCCCAGAATATGAAATATTTAAGGACCCATGAAAATTAACACACTTTTTCATGTTCACGAAAATGCCATTGATGAAAAATGAGAAATTGATGGTAAATTCATGGGGTTTTTCAAGGTGTTGCCTTTTTTCAGGGTCATGAACAACCCATGGTTTTCCCCTGAATATGAAATATTTTTAAGTACCTATGAAAATTAACACACTTTTTCATGACCATAAAAATGCCATTAGTAAAAAATGAGAAATTGATGGGGTTTTTCATGGTGTTGATTGTTCCAATTTTCAGGGCCATGAAAAACCCATGGTTTTCCTCTGAATATGAAATATTCGAAAAGCCATGAAAATGCTGTTAATTTGCAATTACAAACTCATGGGCACAATTCATGAGAATTTTCACAGTGTGGCTATTTTTTCTGGCCATGAAAAACCTATGGTTTCCTCTAAACATGAGAAATAGGACCTAGATGAAAATTAAAGCAATACACTTTTTCATGTCCATGAAAAAAATACAATGGTTTTGACCAATGAATATCAAAGTATTAATGACCCTTAAAAATACCGTACTTTCATTAGATTCATGGCCGTTTAATTTCATTTTTTTAAATTGACCTCGAAATGTCTGTGAGAGTGTGCTAATTATAATATGTGCAAAAATGTAGTAATGAATTACGTGCATGCTTTTAGCTAACTTTTCTTGGGTAGAAAAGTTTTAACTTGCATATTTATGTTCATCCTGTAAACTTTTCCAATTTTAATAAAGTGTGCTCATAGCACCCTTTGGTGGTACATATTCAAATGTTAATCAGCAATTTAAGGCTAATATTTAAAATTATGAAACAGTTACATAATATTCTGTATACCTGTTGCGATATTCTAAGATGAAATAACTGCAAAAAGTGTAAACATTCAAAGATCTCTAGTCCAGGTTAAGCAGTGTATAGTGTATGATTATGAAATTAATGAATTTTACCCTTCTATTCGTCTTGCTGTTCCAGAACATGGATATTCGTAAGTCTGCAAAAAATTTTAAAAAAATGTAAATAAAAAATATAGCAAAAATAGAGAAAAGAAGAGTACTTTAAAACAGTATTTAAAATATAGCAGAAGTCTATAGAGTAATTATTCAGAAGTAAAGTATCTATAGTGAAATATTATTTCAATTTTCTAAGCAAGGTAGATGAAGGAATTCTAGTTGTCAAGTAGTAAAGTAAGTGTATACCACTTGTCTTGTTCCATTAGGACAAATAAAATAGATTCCCGGTTTCTTGCAAGAGTCCTCATTGCTCAAAAGCCGCCGCACCAACTTTTTATTTTTTCAAAAACAAAAACCTAAAAGAATATTGTCCTGTCAATGCTATTATCCTGCTCATTGTTATTGATATTAATTTCTACATTTTTCTTTTCTAAAATATATCCGTATTAATTATTTTGTAATTTTTAAATAAAGAGTCGTTACTGATGTCTTACAAGCTTGCGAAAGTATTTTCTCTGCAACATGCTTATTAGCAAAGGAACATGTTTTGCCTCATTTACTTAAATTTGGAATTTTTTTTTATTTTCAGTTCAGTGTAAAAAACTAAAACTGAAAATATCTAAAACTGTGTACACTGAGAGTACAATTTTTGTTTATTATACAATTATTATTTTAAAACATGCATGTATTATTGAGCTTTTGTTGGAAATGAAGGGTTCCATGTACAGCCACTAGTTATAATAATGGCCAATTAATGAATTATTCAAGCCGGAAGCGACCAAATAATACACATGACAAGAACTTTTGATTCAAGTGTTTGCTTTGTTATTTAATAAAACCCGGACAAACCAAAGTTGTGGGTGGATTAGGGGTATTTTCTTACTTTACTTTTCAATCCGGAGTCATATTGTATTCAGAGTCTTACAAGAGTTTTTGCTTAAGTTAAATTCTAAAAACCTTACCATCGTCACAGGCTGCAGTGTCAGAAAGGGCTTCTAGATCTGAATAATCTGGCTTTCACGCATTATTCCCCCTTCATAATATTTCTCCTTAGTTTTGGTCTGTTTTAAAAGGCGATTTTGAAGACAATATTGTTACTCAAAACTATGGTGGTCAGAGTTCGGAATTGAAATATTGGTGCCATTAAAAGATCAAAGCTTAACTGAAACTTAGGCTTAAACTTGAAGTTAAATAAGGAAGTTGAATTGAGGTAAAACGATTAAAATGAACATGAAATGCAGTTGGGAGATAAAAATACACTTACTAAATATTTTGAGAACCATGGCGCTGTAAATTTGCAGTTTTCTTTTGGTCCAAATCTTCAATTCTAAAGTCGCTTTCCACTAATCCGGGCCTTTTCCGAAACTGTACTAATGGCATTTTTGCCCATCCATATTGCCCTCTGCACCACTAACGTACCATAGCCCCTAAAACTTCAGATGTTTTGTAGCAAGTTGAATCAAACAGATGAAACATTGCCATTTTGTGAAACAAGAACGGAGAATGTAACCGGCGCCAATATTCAAATAACGGGTGGAACTTTGGAATGTGTAACTCGATATCATATTTTTCCAAATTTGGAATGACCATGAGCGACCTGATCGACGGCTTCTAACAATGGTCAGCGGAGGTTTGCTTATTATAATATAGTCCACCATATAATGTACCGTTATGAAGGACCTACCAAACTTCCACGGCGGACTGATGTGGAGCTCAAAATAATATTATGTTTCGAGGAAACAAAGGGGTGAAGACAGGGCAAAAGTAACGAAAGTACAAGCAATATTCACGGCTCAACTTCATGGACGACTGAAATCTTCGTGGGCAACCAAGACTAGTACAGGCTACAGTTTAGTAGTCCTAAGGGCCTTAACAACCAACCGATTGATATAAATTTTTTATCTATTTTTTATTATAAAGATTTTCAGAATTTGGTTTGCATTAGTCCATTGCCAACGTCGAGGTTACAAAACGCAACAAGTCATAGTTTGTAGATATCGTCTGCTTTTTACCATAAAGGAGACAACTGTTATGACTGTTTCAGCAAAACTAATTAGTTTTTAAATACACTTAAATGTTGTTTTTCTAAACACGGTGGTTAAGCAAAAGTTATAGCAGCAATTGCTTCTCTCAGGAAAAGATTACAGTTCTTCTAAAATACTTTTCAGATTTTCCTAGGACAAACCTTGTTAATCCCAAATTTACAGGTCAATTCTGAATAAAACATTGGGTTAAAAATTTAACCCTGGGTTAGCGCTAATCGGCTTTTGAACAACAGGGCCCAGAGGAACCTTAATGCATCAATGTCCCTTGGATCCACCTTTACCTGATTAAACATTCTCTTGATGTTGGCCATCATCGCCACTTCTTGGCAAAATCTTGTAAGGACTATGAAGAGACTATTTGTTAGATCAGGGCCTTGTAACAGCTGGGAGTTTAATGATGTGCCTTTGTACTTTGCTGCGCAGTCGAAAACAACATGATCTTTCCCTGGTTTGTTTTCTCTGGCATACCCTTTCTCTAAGTACTCGTTGATGCCTTTCTGGCACATCAGGAATAGATCGTCGTCCTTTTTGAACCTCTTCTTAAGCAGTTTGAGGCGTGGTTCAGCTAGGAACTTGTTATTCACCAGACATGGATTTTCTTCTTTCCATAGTAATTTCATTTGGTATTGACGATTAACAGTAGTAACCGTTTTCTCCATTTCCTTTAAAGCTTTCTTGTCATAGACGGACATTCCAACGTCGTTAGAAGTAGTTTCATTTGATTCCCAGAGCATCTTTAGTTGCTGGAGCAGTGGGTCTTCTTGCAGACATACATTCACAGTAAAATCGTTGATTTCATCTCCTTCGACATCAAGCCAAGGACTGTCCATCCTAAAACAGATTTAAAAGCGCGCAATTCTTTGCTTGTGCCGTGTCTTTATTCTTCAACCCAGAATACTTCTGGAACGTCGTTTCTGATAAGTAATGACACCTTTGCGTTTACTTCTGGTGATTCAATATCCTTTAGATGTGACCATTTCTTGATGTCTTCATGTTTCGCTGTACACTCCGATGACACAGGAATCTCGTTCATGGTTTGAATCTTTGGCAACTCCACAACTTCTCCATCAATTGACTTGACTTGAAGCGCTACTATCTGTCCTGTTTTTGAACTTCCTTTCTTCTCAACAGAGTTCAATGTGAATGAGCTTTCCGTTCCCTTTTGACCAAGTGACTCTGCCAAATCCCTTTTACATAAGGTTGAGTCTGAACCTTTGTCCAACAGGGCGTACGTTACTGTCATCACACTCAAATCTTCACTGAATACTCTCACGGGAACAATTGGTAGACATACTCGATTGCCAAACGTGGCTGAGGTGACGTTAGAGGTGACTGCTGCAATGTAGAATTGACTTGAGGATCGTCATGTTTCTTTGAAAAACTTGAAGGATGAATAGTAGTGTGATGCCTTTTGTTGCATTCCTTAAATGTGCAGGATGGTTTTTTGAAGCACTTCTTCGCTACATGGTTGCCTTTAAAACAGTTAAAGCACAGTTTATTCTTCTTCATAAACTCCACCTTTTCGTCGTAGCCTTTTGTGGCAAAACTTTCACAGTCAGTTAACAAATGCTCGTTGCTGTTGCAATACGCACAGATTTTTCATGTAGATGTTTTGCGTGAATTTATCTCTTTGATGACTTTGCTGAGCTTGGACCACAAACGTATTCATCTTAACTGGTTTTGCTGGAGTTCTGTCTTTTAGTTGAGGCTTCAATTGCGGCTCCATAATATGTACGAAAACGGGATCATTTGCTGCTTTAGTTGCTTTAGATACGAAATTTGCTATGTCGTTAATCCGAGGTTAGTAGCTCATCTCGCTGATAGAACGTACTCTCTCCAGCCACTTGCCTTTCAGGTGTTGGAGAAATCTCTGAGCAATTTTATGTAAATTATCGGCGCTGTTTACCTCATCTAGATAACCGATGGATGGCAGTGTTAGCTGACTTAGCAAAACTTTGTAGACCTTTTCAGTAGTTGTGTCGTATTGGAAGACCTTTAGTTACATCAGCGATGCTCGCACTGGCAATAACGTACGGATCACCAAACCTTTCATGGAGGATTCTTCTCACTTTGTAATATCCTTGAATCGGGTTCATCAGTACACAGTTGCAAAGGATCTGTTTAAAGCTGCCATCACAAAACTGTAGCAGCTAGTTCAACTTCTCGTTCTTGGTTGAGGCATTGTTGTGGATACTTTCATCAAAGTTCCTAATAAACCGCCAATAATTTAGTGGGTTCCTGTCAAATTTCATCAGGTCAGGTTTTGGCATAAGAAATGTGTTTGTCATGGACTGCATTATGCTTTGCTGATTCGCAATAAGCTGCATCATGATTCATGATATTTAGATTCTGCTGCATCATCGGTGGTGCGCATCCATAACCATAGGGTGACTGATGCATCTGTTCGAACGGATTCACTGGTGTATGAGGATTTATGAAAGGCACACAGCCATAATAGCTATTCTGATATGCAGGCCAATTCAACGGTGGAGTGATAGGTGATGGATGCATGGCGTAAGGGGCATAATCATTATATGAATTAAAGTGATTATCACCTCAACTCATTCTGTAAAACGCACCATTATCTCGATTTAAGAGCAACTGATTTGTTTGTATCGGACTGTTTTGGACATTTTGATAGATACCATTAACCAAATTGGCTGTCAATTGGTTCACTGACCTTCACATCTGCTTGGTTCACTGACCTTTACATCTGTGACTGAAACCATTCTATTAAATCTGTACTACTCCATAATCTATCCTTATTTCACATATGGCTTAGTAGTTTGGGATAACACATACGAATCACTCGAATAAATGCAACAACGTTTTTAAAAGACATGTTTCGGCATGCCTATGCCATCATCAGTTTATTAGAATGAATGAGTTAATTACAATACATGAGTTATAAGCTAGTTAATGAATAAATTATTTACAATAATGACACGTGTATGCATTACAAGTAATGCAACGGAGCTATAAAGCTAAAAAAGTATTAAAGTGATGTACTTGTTTATTGAGGTTAGGTTTATTCTTATTAATATATAATGCTTCTTTAAGTTTAAGATCAATGGGATTGTTGGCTGTGTTTAAAATAATAAAACAAGGTGTGTATAAACTTCGTTAAAGTGTTTTAAAACTTTGAAAGACTTCTGAAGATCCTGTTTAGACTTCTCTTTGTATTTATTCATCAGGTTTTTATCAATTACTTGTGAAACTGTACCAAAATTAGTAGAGAAATAATTATAGTGTCATTCAGAAGTTTGACACTTGAGCTGAGGTTCTGAGCTGTGATTGGAAGATTCAAAATTAGAACGGATTTGAAATAATCGTTGGCCGTTGACCATTGATCGTCTGTTTTAGGTAGATTTATTCCTTGTTTAATATCGGGAACACCAGAATTAATTAAAGGAACATTTACATTGTCGGCTTCAGATTCTTGATCAGCTAATCCGGTATTGTTATTGTTAAGGTCAGCACGAAGTTGATCATTGAAAACCAAAACAACTCTACAACTCCTTTGATACATCTTTAGTCCTCTGTTCCCCTTGCAAACCTTACCACAACAACACTTGACGTAGCAAATAAGAGGGATATTATCGATAGTAGCATTTGAGATTTGTTTCACTCCATCGGCAGGACGTTGCGCTTTGTGAATTTTTTCTTGCAACGCCATGCGTGGCGGCCCAGCAAGACAAAATCTTGACCACAAAAAGAACAGACAACTCCAAAGAAGAAAATAACAAGAAAACTTGGATAACTCATGCTCCAGAACATGTAAAGTAAGCTGGACGTAGACTAATTCAATGAAGATATCATTCAAGTATAAAAAGAACGATAAAACTGAAGACATGTACAAAGCGTGTTTACTCTGTTCAATGTCTGAATAATAACAATAATAATAATTAATAAGGTCAGATTTGTATAGCTCATTTACCATATGAATATGTTCAAATGCTCCTTACCAGCAAGAGTTGACCGTTGAGAGACTTAATCGAACGCTGCAGCGTCTCACAAATATTTTATGTATTAATATTGCTCTCAGTAGGAGAGACAGACCACGCAACATCGGGATCTAGATGTTAGAACAACGGCAGCACTTTCTCCTCAATAATTTAAGACCCTGAGTGTTGGTCCGGTCGGGAGACCGAACCTGAGCGAACCGCCCGGTAGACTCGCACCTTACCAACTACGCTAACCAGGCGGCGGTTAAATAAGATAATACTTCTAGGTTTACTTTGTAAAATATACATAAAATAAGTAGTTTATTACCTGCAGTCAATGCTGCAGTTAAAGTATAGCACTAAAAACCTGTTTCTTAAAATCTGATAAAAGTGAGCAAAGAACTAGAAAGAGATTGACCGGTTTCGTTGTTCCCTTCCAATATCAACAATATTAAAGTAAAAGTTTACATTGTTTCAGTTGTTCTGTTTGTGGCAAAATACTGTACATTGAAGAACATACCTGTTGACAGACCAGTTCCCGTTGCCGCCAGTATTCCATCCTTGTAGATCTTCCACTCTCCATTGCTCATTTGCCAGGTTACAAGGACATGGTGCCATACACCATCGTTAGTTTCTACGCCAGTAACCACTTTTTTGCCGTTTACGATCAATGCAAAATAACCATAATTGAAGAGTGTGAAATTATTTGGATGGTTTTTTGCACCATATGAAAACGGAGTGCCGTAATTATGGAACGTACGGTTGTCTGTGCTGAACATCCAAAATCCAACTGTAATAGCTTCCATATTTGGAAATGGTGGTCGCGGCTCTAAGGAGAAGTAGTCTGATATGGAAGCATTGGTGAAGTCGATATCAAAATTGTTAGAAATCACTGTAAAGGAGAAAAGCGTGACTTATATTAGTCGTTATTGTAATCGTATTATCGGTTTTAGGACGATACTAGAATAAATATTACAGTAACATGCTTGTTATTAAAGTTATTTTAAAAGAATTGACCTTCAAGGAAATTTATATCTAATAGCTAATTTAAGTAATTCATTTATTTTTCTTTCATGAAATCATTTGTAATAATGTCTTGAAAGACCAAGGTTATGATATCATACTGGCATGTTGTCTTTGGGCAACGTAACAAAACTACATTACTAATGTCATAATAGGCCATTTGCAAGATGACGTCGTTCTACTACAACTCCCAGAATGCTTTACGAAATATCATTCTCATTGAAATTTTTACTCCCTCTCATGAATAGCATGCCACTAATTATTTGACAAAAGAAAATAGGCAAAGCATTTTGGTAGTTGTAGTGTTTGACACAATCGCTCAAATGTCCTATTGACATAAAAACTTTGATGAGCGCTTTCAGTCCCAGTCCGATATCAAAACCAGACTTCTCCTTACATAACACATTCAAAATAAGACATTTGGTAATGAGAAAATGAGAATTGATTAAACAAAGCAAACTACTGAAGATTAAAAGTAATTTTCTCTCAAACTTGTTCAATATAAAATATGGGCTCAAGTTGGGAGAATTTAAGAATACAAATGGGACTGAAAAGGTTAGTCTCGAAACCTAATTGATCTTAACTTGAGATGATTTTAAGAAAAAAGGAGGTAAC
>JANCMA020277856.1:0-12340 GCA_024336925.2 Zoanthus solanderi | reverse complement strand
GCTGCATTTGTGGTTGTGAAGCTTTGGAAGACTGTTGGTGACACACAAGAGAGCTGCTGTTTGATGGAGCTACCTGTTGACTGTTTGAGTCGATAAACTCGTTCAACGCTGTTGACATCGCACAAAACTGCTCGAAGGAAGGGCGCTCGTTGTACGAAGTCAGGCTCGAGTCGCTTTTGTGTCCTGTTACCGCTCGAATGTGGCGGTTCTCCGAGTCTGCTGCAGATAAAACACTAACTGTTGTTGCCCTCACTGAGTGGTTGGTAAATGGCGTTGAAATACCAGCTCGAAGACACATGTTTTTCATCATACTATCGAGCGTGTTGTGCCCGAGAGGTACGGCCGAGTACCAAATTTCACTCTTCATAGCAACAAACTTCGATCCGGTCAATGGCTTCTGAAATAGTGCTTGGCATTCAGGATTTAAGTGAGACAAAAACTTCTTCAGAATGGCAACTGGACATCTGAGGCCCTTGGTTTCAATCATTACACCGTCGGACGGGTCTTCACTGCCGTTTAATCCTCCCTGATGATTTTTGGTTGTCAGTACACCGCCCGGCTCATCACGGTTTATTTTGAAATACTCTACCCCCATTGGAGTTTTGCAGAGCTTGAAAGCTGTTGGCCTTAAAGCTCTTTGGTTTTCTCGGCCACGGCGACCAAAAAATAAGGATATAAAAAACCAGGTTGTTTGTTGCAGTTTTGCCGGGTCCATTGTGTTTCGGTCGACAAGTTCGCCCGCTTCAAACAGCTTTTCTATGGCTTCTTTGGTTAAAGCCGGTTTATGCCTTGATGGTAAAATTTCTCCCGACTTACTAAGGGATTTTAAGAAACTGTTCAAAGTTTCGTTACTTTCATTGAATTCCGGACTTCCAATTATAGAAAAAGGCTTCTTGTGATCCTTTCTCAAGTGACGCTCAATCGCCGCCCGAATGCAGGTGAGCGATTTTTTATTGTAGTAGCTGCCGTCTTGCTTCCTGGCAGAAACATAAAACATTCTTAGGCATTTATTAAGCTCTGTTAGCTCCATTTCTTCAATGCTTGTTTTGAATTCTTGCTGTTGCTGGAACCATTCTTAAAAGTCAAAAAGGGTAAAAACTGTAAATTTTATAGCACGGCAGCCATAGTTGACGAGTTGTAATGTTTTGCTTTTGAAAGTTGATTTTTTTTGGTGTATTTCATGCTCCGAACGTAAAAATAAAACTTACTGACCTTGAAATACCTTCAAACCAAACTTGGTTGCCTTCTTTGTGTTCTTGGGTATAGAGTTTTCTTTCATTTTTTCTATATCGGTTTCCGAAACGGATGCGAAGCGACTACTTCCGTCCGCCATTTTGTTTCGGTGATATCCAGTGTTTCGGAGGTGGATATCTTCTCACATCTACTGTTTGAAACAGCTTCTAAACCAATCAAATCGCGCGTAGCCGAGCTGGTATATACTAAACAAGGATATTCACCAAGCCAGTATTCCAACAATTTCTCCGAAATAAGTCCCACCAGAGTGGAGCAGTTACTGAATGAAGGCACTACTAGAAATCTGGATGTAAACAGCTTAATAGAAAGAAAAAATAAGAAATATGAAAGCTTAAAAGAAACTTATGTTGACGGGAGTTGAATCAAATTAATCCAGAACCCGTTTATGTTGAAATGGTTAATTTCATTACCATGCACATGATATAGTTTTTACATGAAGAAACAATCGAGGAAAAGAAACTTACTTTCATTAGTACCTTGTCTCTCGAGTATTTACAGAAACAGCAAAAAAAATTGAATTAGGATGTTACAAAAAACATTCACAAAATGCACATTTGGGGGCGCATGAGTGTTATGTTGTAACTTTCCTTTCCCTTCGTTACTCGTTATAAAAAAAGAACTTAAAATCATTACCTTTTGTTTTCACTAAAGCAATTTCAATTTCTTCAGAATTTCTAAACCTGAAAAATATGTGATGTAAATGCAAACCTTCTTTTACTCTCAGCTGACGCATGCGTGGCATGCCCAAAAGGACAGACTCCCTGTTTGAAAAGAAACCCGACGTGTGAGTATCTTGTCCATTGTACCACTTGCCTTGGTATACATTGGGTATAAAGTTCTGTTTTATCCATCTCCAAAATTGATCAAGTTTTTGTGTCTGGCAATAAAAAAAAAATTTTGTTATTGTAAGACTCGTCTATTTCAACTCTACTACATAGAAAACAAATATAACCCATCAAGGTTTTCTTTGATTGGTCGGTTGTCAGTCAGGTTGGCGTAGTGGTCATCAGTCGCGCCTTCCACCTCTACGACCCGGGATCGATTCCCACACTTTGCACGTGGGCTGAGATTTGTCGATCTCAATCTGACTCCGAGGGTTTTTCTCCGGCCCGGTTTTCCTCCCTCTTCAAATTCGACTTTCACGTCAAAAACTGAGCCGTCGAGCGATTAAACATTAACCTCTGGCTAGGAAGAATGGGCAACCACTTTCTTCGCAACTGATGTTAAATAAAGAATTTGTTTGTTTGTTTTTGTTTGTTGTTTGTTTGTCTTGTCAACTCCACACTAGAACTATTATAGTTACTATTATAGAGTGATATACTTAAAATTACACTCAATCTGTTAAAATGTGGTAACTCATATGTGGTTACGAAACGAACGGAACTGCATCTCAATTTCAGATAGATTTATAAACTGTCTGAACTGCTGTTAATTTTTTTTTTGTAGAACTTGCTTTGATTTGCTTTAACGTACAAGAGGTCTCATATCCATTTTCTCATCGATTCTCATCATTCCTACTAACCTAAAAAATTACAATGTTTGCAAAGTACACTTCAATATTTGTAGGTTATCATATTCGTTTCCTTAACGAAGAATTCTAATTAAGCTAACAATTAAAGCCCTGAATATTGATAATCACCTTGCCTGGGACTTGAATCCTGTCTGTCACTGATTTGGTCATTTGGAATCTGTGTTCGCTGCCATCTCCGTAGCAAACAATGCATATAAGTGACAAGAAAACAATGTATAACAATATCTCTTTCGCTGAACTAGAAAACACCTTTTCCTTTTTAGCAAGATTCCTTGCCTTGTTCTTTTCGTCGTCACTCAAAAAGATGCAGTCCTTTGAATCTGTTTCAGAGGCAGCAAATTCTTTTCCTAATTGAATCTGGCTTTGTGTGGGAGAAACGTGGTTGCGTTTCCATTTTCTCCTGCCATGTTTGCTTACAAGGTACGAGACCAACACAGCAAGTAGAACTATTTTTATGGGTTGCATTACGAAGATATCTTGAACAAAAGAAACCAGCATCGATGCTAACCACTGGTTGCTCAGTTCCTTCCCCCAGAACATGCTGTAAAATATGGTAAAGGTACCAGCAACTATAACAACCACAAAGCAAAGAAAGTACGCAATTACAAGACACAGTCTTTCTAAAACAAGGATGCTTGTTTTCTTGGATGCGGGGAGTTTTGTATAACTAAGCTTTCCCAGTGACCTATTATCGTACTCACAGTTGGAGTCTTCCGTTTGCTCCTTCCACTGAGCTGACTTGCGAAACAGCTGCACAATCAAAAGATTGATGGGTACTACAATTAGACAGCTCTGAACACCTACAACAACCTGACGCCAACTGAAACGCAAAGGACCTAACTGAATGGTTTCGTCCACCTTGGCAGAAAGGTTATAAAACATGGCGTTTGTTATCATTACCGCAAACAGGAATGAGAGACAGCAAGTTGTGCGTTGCACTCTAGTAAAGTGATTCACTGGTGACTTAGCTACAACAGAAATCCAAAGATGGTTATCTGTGATTCCATCAGCTAAGCGAATTTGTAGTAAGTCTGAGAAAGTTGCAGTTCCGTTTGTATAGGAAACAACCAACGTCCGTTCGATGCGTCCATCGCCATCAATCAAGGAAAGCCACTGACCACAGTTGAAAACATATTCATGATCGTTAGAGAGATCACGCACAACAATTCTTTTGAGAAACCATGAGGGACTTGGGCCAGAGTTGTCGTGCCATACGCGCATGTACTGTAATGATCCCAACCATCGAGGAAGTGTAACTATAAATTTATCAACACTTCCTCGGCTGAAGAAAAGTCTGTCTACTGCCATGGTGTTGTCTATTACAATCTTTCCGGTTCCAGCATTGCTGCCTTGTACTTTGAACGCCACAGTAGCACTTGTACCTGAATTACGCCACAGGCCGGTTTCTATGGCAACTTCGTACTGGTGCAAACTGGTTACTTCGTACTTCAGTGATACTGGAGGACCAAGCTGTCGAAAAGCAATCAAAGGCATTAAATGAAAACGCAAGAATATTAATCGTTACAAATATGAGCTTGCTCCCATGGTTCAAAAATAACGCTTTTTGTGAAAAAGAAAAAAAGAAGACGTTTTTCATCGATAAATTTATGGATTTTGTTTGCGCTTGTCAGATCACATAATATAGTGGCTTTGCAACCGCTTACTATTCTGTTTTGACGAATAAGGCGATGGTTTTAAAGTACGTATCACAAGAATGAAGAACACTGTTTCTAATTTCTTCTTGATATATTCTAAACATCGACCTAAAACTAAGAATATTAACTTAAAAGAAATACGATAATCTGAAGGTGTTCAAAATACATTAGCCAATATCAAAAATACCATAATACTCTTTATTTGTCCACCCAAAATTTTGCATAAACATTGTTTCCAGTTTCTCGTGGGAACATCGTAAGTCCCAAGAGAAAATAAAAACAATGCTTATGCAAAATTTTGGTTGGACAAACAAAGAGTATTATGGTATATTTGATGTTGGCTAATTGCCAGAACTAGCTGACGTTTAATGGATTAGCGAAGCCGCCATTTTATATACGCAAATATATGATCTAACAAGAAAATCAAAATAACATATTCAAATAAATTCAAATTACTATCAAGAGCACGCAACCTAACTTTGACGTAAGATCTTGATTTTGCTTCAAATAAATTAAAATTGTTCTGCAAAAAATGATCGATAATCACTCTATCCGATCTCGCGAAGTTTTGACATCAGTAGATAAACGTGTGGACTCAACAAATGTGGGCATGATTTTTAGCACAAGTCAAGCATACGAGCTGGTCAAGCGGTAGGGGCGAACGATAAAAAACCGTATTAATTAGAAAATTAAGAAACTCATTTGAGTTTATTAAAAATAAAACTTTACGGTTAACACGTATAAAGTTTAGTTTTTAAAACGAACGTTTCTGCCATCTTGTGGTGGCCTTCATCAGAATAAAGAAATAGATTAAATCTAAAAAAAAACGAAAAAAAACGAAACGTTAGAAACGAAACGTTAGTTTTGAAAACTAAATTTTATACGTGTAAACCGTAAAATTTTAATTTTAATGATTATTGAATATGACACGTAAAAGCCTTAAAGAAATTATTTGAGTTTGTAAATCCATGTGAATACTTGAAGCCGAACACAGTGCAACCATAGCAACTGAAACTTTCAGATTTGCAATGTCTGAAATTATAAACTTTAATAATAAAAGAAACCTGGTTTTCTGTAACTGGCTCTTGAAGAATGGCTACTGTTAACGCAAGTTACGCTATACGCAAATAAAAGATGAATCAGATTCGCTTCTACGATCGGGCTCTTGAAGAATGCAAGTTACGCTGAAATCACAAGTTTTTCTCCCTGGCGTTTTTACCCAGACCCCGTGCAATGACTTTATTTGGGTGTCAAGTCATATTTAGCCGGCCAAAGGCCTACTAATTGGGGGCACCACTTTACCACTCTAAGGTGGACGGAGACCTTTAACATGACAAACAAATACACACACAAACACAGAAGTCTCCTAGGGCCTACGGCTTAACGTCCTTTTCCCAGAAGACACGAAAGTCTAACCATTTGCAGATGTTAGAGCAAAGGCAGAACCTTCTCCTCAGACCCTGAGTGTTGGTCCGGCCGGGAATCGAACCCGAGCCTCCCGCACGATAGACTGGTACCTAACCAACTAGGCTAACCAGGAGGCGGTAAACAAACGGCTTTATGTGCTGCTATCTTAACTATTGCCAGCCTCGTTTGTTGGCTCGGCTGATTCGTTGGCAATAAATCATTTTTAGAACCATTTGCATCTTAAACAGCCAATTATTTAAGATAAAAATAAAGAAGAGGAGAAGTATTACATCTATCAAAACTCAATTAAGACAACTGCTGCAGTTTGTTCCTACCTTTTTTTCATCCTTTTTGTCAGTTCGTCTTGCGATGACAACAACAATCAAATACAAACCGATGATAACACCAACAGAGGCAATTACAGCATAATTGTTTGTTTCCTCTAAGTTACTGAACTCAAGTAGAACTACATCAAAGTCAATTGGGTTTGGGGCGAAGAAAAAGTTTCCACCAAAGGAGGACAAATGGTTACAGAGACACTGCAAGGTGTTTCCAGTAGACTTGTTACCAGCCTTAAAAGGAAGAGATGTTATTACTTTCAGGAAATGATAAATCGATAATGACAAGCAATTCTTAACTAATAAGTCCTAAACAGGTTTAGTAATGCCTCAGCATGATGGACGGTGGATTTAGTCCGAAATATATCGCTTAACAAAACCACTGCTTGTTATTCTTGTGGTTAATAAACTATTAGCTCGAACAAATATTCTTAATAATAATGATGATGATAATGATAATAATGATGATGATGATGATGATGATAATGATAATGATAATAATAATGATAATAGTAATAATAATAATAATAGAGGTTAACATTACCTTGCAGCCTTCTGATGTCCACTGTTGTTTTTGCGAGTTCCAGTAAAGGCAGTTTGCCTGAGAAACAGACAAAGTAAAATTTACATCTGTTTTCTTGTTATACTTTGGAATGACGGTTATATTTCTTGGCGGAGGAGTTGTTGGGGGATCTTTGACCTCTACACATGATATGGATCGTTTTTGACGGATTCCTTCGTTACATGATCGCTTGCGACGGGAGAGAGTTTGTAAACTTGGATCCAAAATTTTGTTTGTATGCAGCATGCCAATAAAATACACTCCTGACTTATTCATTGCCTCGCCTGGTATGTATGCAATGTTGGAATCACTGGAACAGTTGTAAGTGTTGCCGATCTTTGTACATCGCGAGTAGTCGGGAACATGTGTGCGGTATTCAAACTGATCCACGGTCGGCCTTTTTCCGCGGCGTACAAATACCTGAACCGTTCCTTGGGCTTGTTGTACGTGTAGCTGTAGCGCTGAACCAGCAAATTTTATATGGACGAGTCTATACTGCATCTCGTTTGGTTTAAAAAAACTTGCGACTGGTTTGACAGCTTTGTCGGGTCCTCTTGCAATGGCTATGGATATGTCGATATTATTTGGTAGATCTTTCACCGCTATTAACTGCCCTTTATCATTCTTCAA
Organism: Zoanthus solanderi; assembly: GCA_024336925.2. NCBI lineage: Eukaryota > Metazoa > Cnidaria > Anthozoa > Zoantharia > Zoanthidae > Zoanthus > Zoanthus solanderi. Next base: position 4,963 of record JANCMA020277856.1, on the reverse strand, counting down.
CTCCACATTGACAACCTTTGATTTCACATGGCTACCGCTAATATCCCAAGTCATTGGATTAAACAAAGATACTATCATCTAAACGAAAATGAAAAAAAGAGAAAACAATTGTAAAAATATCTTTAGTTCTTTTTTCTGTGGGTGTATTTCAAACCTGACACTCAATTCTAAATAATTATGGACAAAAACTGATTCAAACTTACAAGGTAAATAAAAAATTGGAGTTTAATTAAATCATATACATGAAAAAAATTACTTGATTCTGATTGGTCAAGAGCAGTGCCATCACTTTGTACTTCTGTGCAAAATTGTGTAATTCCGTGCAGAGATTTGTAATTTCGTGCAATTACAGCCTCAAAGCTAATAAGCATATATATTAAAATGCAAGTTTCTATGACAACGATAAAGGCATGAATAGTCCGTGCACGCACTACTTGAAACTTGTCACTGTCACGTTTTTCTTTTTCACCGTCATTTTTTTAAATTATTTCAGTACATGTTTAACATGTAATCTCTTTAAAACACACTCGTAAAGGTTCAATTACATAAACTAACTGAGTAAAACCAAGTATAATTTTGCCACAATGTTAATGCATAATTTTATCAAAAAAAAATTGTAAGTCAAGTGTGTGTAATAAGACAGTCTAGAATCCTTGAAACGAAAGCAGATCCCAGTCAATGGAAGCCGGAATCCATCTGAGAGAGTCCAGTGTAAGTAATAAGAGAGTGTAGAATCCCTAAAACGAAAGCAGATCCCAGTGAATGGAAGCCGGAATCCATCTGAGAGAAACCAGTGTAAGTAATAAGAGAGTGTAGAATCCATAAAACGAAAGCAGAACCCAGTCAATGGAAGCCGGAATCCATCTGAGAGAGTCCAGTGTCAGTAATATATAAGAGAGTGTAGAATCCATAAAACGAAAGCAGATACCAGCCAATAGAGGCCAGAATCCATTCGAGAGAGTCCAGTGTGTGTAACAAGAAAGTCTAGAATCCTTGAAACGAAAACAGAACCAAGCCAATGGATGCCGTAGTCTATCCGTGAGAGTCTATTGTGTGTAATAAGACAGTGTAGATTCCATGAAACGAAAGCAGAATCCTGCCAATGGAAGCCGGGATCCATCTGAGATAGTCCAATGTAAGTAATAAGAGAGTGTAGAATCCATGAAACGAAAGCAGAACCCAGCCAATAGAGGACAGAATCCATCTGAGATAGTCCAGTGTCTGTAATGAGTGAGTGTAGATTCCATAAAACGAAAGCAGAACCCAGTCAATGGAAGCCGGAATCCATCTAAGAGAGTCCAGTGTAAGTAATAAGAGAGTGTAGAATCCATAAAACGAAAGCAGAACCCATCCAGTGGAAGCCCAAAACTATCTGAGAGAGTCCAGAGTGTGTAACAAGTGTGTAACAAAAGATTCATACAATCCATGAAACAAAAGCAGACCCCAGCCAATTAAAACCGGAAACCATCTAAGAGAATCCAGTGTGTGTAACAAGAGAATCTAGAATCCATAAAATGAAAGCAGAACCCAGCAAATGGAAGCTGGAAACAATCTGAGGGAGTCCAGTGTGTGTAACAAAAGTCATGGAAGCCATGAAACGAATGCAGAACTCACCCAGCGTACGCCTGTATAGGAAGACAATTCAGAGAAGGAAGAGGAGGAATTTAGCCAAAGAAACTCAAAACGCAGCCGGCAAAATAAGAATCTATCTAAGAAAGCGCAGAATTATTTAAACTAACCCGAAATAAATTAAATCGAGAAACAAAAGAATTCCAGTTGCAAAGGGAGAACTGAATGCTAAAAATAACTTATTTTTGTTTGAATCTATTGGCAAAGTAGATTAATTCTGTGAAGTTTTTTTTAACGTAAAGTCAAATTACAAGAAACTAAGAAAACTCTCTAGAAAATGTTTGATACCGTGCTTGCTAATGAGATTGTCAGCGGTATGGTATGACGTAGGTTACGATATTCTGAGCTTAATTATGGCAGTTTGCTTCGAGATCTTGATATTTTTGGGCGATTTTTGTTTTTCCTCGTTTTAATCATTCTAGTATCGCAACCTACGTCATAAACAACCGCTGACATCACATACTGAGCCGCCGATCAAATCTTGTCGACTCGTTTCAAAACATCAACTTTTTTTGAACTGCTCGGCTAACAGCTTAAAAAAACTTCATATAGCTGTTCTACTAAGCAAAAATGTTCAAACGATAAAAAGTCAATTTTAGGGTTCAGTTCTCCTTTGAGGCTAAGATAAATCACAATATAAAGCTCGAAAAATTCAAAAATGATTTTTCGATAATAACCTGAATATCCATGAAAGTACTGTCCTTTGCCATCAATAGCTCGTTCTGCTGAGGCAAGGTAATGCTACTACTTCCCTCTTCCACTGTAGCTCCAGCGACATCTTTTGGTAATTTTCTGTCAAGATGAAGCGATAGGAGACCGGTATTGTAAACTGTTGGCTTTTCACCTGCGACTTTCACCTTCATGAGCGTGTCACTAACTTTATTAATGACTTCCATAATATCCTGTGCAAGTTTCTTGCTCTTTCATGAAAAAGAATACAAGTATTAGATTTTGCTTATATATGTGCTTACATTAGGGTCAAAATGCTAGCTTAATCAAATAGCTTGCATGCCTTGACCTATCGCTATACTCGAACATGCCTTGCCCTATCGCTATACTATGCCTATACTCGAACTTACGATGTAATTAAACGAAACTTTGAAAAGAGTAACAGTCATGAAATTAAACTTTAATTGCACTAGCTATACTTATGCAAAATCAAAATTACCGATAAAACTGAATTTTTTACATACAAATGGCTCTGAAACTAGTTAAAAAATTGAGGATAAAACTGAAAATTTCCCATATAGTGTAGCTAGTGCAATTATAAAGATTAATTTCATGACTGCTACTCTTTTCAAAGTTTTTCTGGGGTTTTCCCAGCTATAAATCAACTTCTCTTTTCTTTTCTTGCTTTTTACCTTTTTTCTCAGCTTTAAAACTTAAAGACGTAAGAATAATTTGAGGTTTTGAGACATTTTGGTTTATCAAAAAAAAAGTTATTTCGAATTCGGTTCCCGATTCGATTTTTGATTCAATTTCTTTCTTTTCCTTGACGACACATCCCCCTCCCATCAAAATCACAGTAATTTTATATTTCTATAGCAGAAAATTTCTTTCCCATTTTTCATGGATTTAATTTATAAACTTGCAAGAACAGGTACGAGTAAGGTTACTGGGTAACCTCTTGTTACTCTTGTTGACGAAATTAAAATAGCTTATATTTCGACATGAATGAAGGCGATGTGTCTAGGTAATAATCAAAAGCAAACTAAATGTTAAATTTAGATCAATTCAGTGTCAAAAAGTTTGGAGCGTCAAATTTGATTGTTCTTTGTTACTAAATATAGTAATAATTAAACAGAACCAATAGTTAACAAACCAGTTACTCTTTCGTAATTTCAAAATATCTCTCGCCAAAGTACTTCAGGGTCACAGTCTTGGAACATATGAACACAAACAAACCTTCTCCTTAGCTGTTTGATCAGTGTTGTTGTCTGCTTCAATTTCTTGTCGTGTCTCGTCGTCGGTGTAAACGGCTGCATTGGAAGATGTGATTTGAAGCAGATTTCCACAGCCTTGCATCAGGTTTTCGCCGCCTTCTTCCACAAGGGAGGACTGATCAGTAGTTGATTCTACTTCCAAAACATCTTTAAGATTTGTCAGTTTATTCACCGTGTTTTCCTGTAAGTGTAGGAAATGAATGGCTTATTGTTCGGCAAGAGAGGATAAAGGGTGAGAGATTGAATCCCCCATGTAGCTTTTATTCCTAGGGTTATCCCTATTTTAGACATGGTACCCAGTTCTTCCGTGGATGTCACTCGTTCGTTGCGTGGATTTTTTCGTCGAATAGATGTGGAGGATGAAATATGAGACCAAATTAAAATATGGCGGACCGTGCGGGCTCTTTGAAACAAGAATGTAGAAGGAAAAATGAACAAACCACCTATACTCAACTCCACGGTTTAGCCAGAACCTACACGCATGCGTACAACCGTTTCACCCGAGTAACTACAAAGCAAGTAACTAGAGCAACCGAAACTCGCCCTTGTAGCTCTTTGCTTGTGGCTGAAAAGCTATACCGTGCTGATGAGTCCTAACAAGGACGAAAGAGCTGTCCACGGTTGCTCCAGTTACTTGCATTGTAGTTACTCGGGTGAAACGGTTGTACGCATGCGTTTAGGTTCTGGCCAGACCGTGGAGTTGAGTGATGGCGATTTGTTCATTTTCGGTTCTACATTCTTTGATACAAAAATTTGAACTCTCAAAAACAGAATTAAAGAATTAAAGCGGAGTAACATTGGCGGAAGAGATGGGTACAGTGGAACCCCGATATAACTAATCCCGACTGTTATTACGAATTCCCCGTTATAACAAAGTATTTTTTGGGCCCGGCAAAATTACAGTAAACTGTATGGTAATAACCCTAACACAACGAGCCCCGTTATAAAGAAAACCCCGGTATAAAGAACCAAATTTTGGATGCCATTTTACCCCAATATAACGAAGTTCACAAAACAAGTACAAGTATTTTGACATACTGCACCGGAATTGTATTTGTTCTTTGTCTCAATCACGTGCAGATTACATGATTCAGAATCACTGTCACCGTCGGACACTTTGTTATACACGTCTATTTATCCTCACCATGGTATAAAGACGTTTTTCCTACTTTTTCAGTAACTTCGTAATATCGGGGTTTCGTTTTTTACGAACCCCGGCTAGAACGAAGTAAATAGTCCGGTTCCTTGACACTTCGTGATATTGGGATTTCGTATATTACGAGCCCCCGTTACAACGAAGTAAATTGTCCGGTCCCTTGACACTTCGTGATATTGGGATTTCGTATATTACGAGCCCCCGTTACAACGAAGTAAATTGTCCGGTCCCTTGA
>JANCMA020277752.1:0-12344 GCA_024336925.2 Zoanthus solanderi | reverse complement strand
ATTTACCTACCCCGGAAGGATGGAAAGCTGAGTTGGCTTAGGCGGAAAAGAAGGTCGCACAAATATTCGAATCTTGGAAGAGCCAGGATCGAACTGGGGACCTTGTGGTCGGAAGGCAGAGATCTTACCAACTGTGCCAACCATGCCCGCCCAATCTCCAGACAGACTTCTTGTTTTAAATATGAGTCCCTTGTATAGTGGACCTCTTGCTCTATTTGTTACCGATGATGATTAATCGTGCGATCCCTGTGCTCGAGTGCCCATAAGGCCATGTGAGGGGAGTGGGCTGCCAGGTAGTTTGTGAACCCCGCAAAAGTTTCTCACCTCGCCACCTAAATACATGACAACAAAATATGTACAGGAAGTGTAAAAATATTTATTTGTAGCATTAATTTCAACCATGTCACTAATGCTCTTCTTGCCAATGGCTATCCACATGCTTTCATTTCCAAAGTCTTAAAAACTATAAAAAAGAAAAAATCTTCCCCAAAATTTATTCCTTCACTGGAAGAGTTAGTGGGTATGTTTTTCAATTTAATGGAAAATAAACCTCCTGCAATGGCCTGTCTTCCTTATGTCTGTGGTGTTACAGAACCTCTCACATGTCTTCTTCGTAAGAATGGAATTAACGTTTTCACTAGATCTCACAAGATCCTGCAACCTGCAACAAGAATTTCATTCCCCCAAGTTTAGGCCTCCGATCAAGCTTCATGCCAATGTCGTGTATAAAATCCCTTGTGCTGATTGTTCTTGGAATTATATTGGTGAAACCGGAAGATGTTTTCTAACTAGAAAAAAGGAACACATCCGAAACGTTAAAAGTTTTAAAACTGGCTCTAATATTGCAGCTCACGCTTGGCATTATAATCATCACATTGATTTTCAAAATGCCAAAGTAATTGACAAGAGAATGTTCCGCATCCAAAAAACATTGGATTCTTGGCATACCGCTAATACTGATGAAGCGGAAAATAACTCCAAGCCATTGCCTAAACAATATTCCATTCTTTTAGAATAATGAATTTTTTATATATTTTAAATATTTTTTATCGTTTTTAAATATTTTTACACTTCCTGTACATATTTTGATGTCGCGTACATTAGCAATAGGGGCCTGATATGATGATGTGGAAGTTGTATTGATTTAAGAGGAGCAGAAAACTGGATGTAACTAACTTTAGTGTCTTTGAAATGATGATGTCGGTGTTTATCAAGAAACAGTTGTAGAATTTTTTTTAAAATTTAACAGTATTGTGAAAAAAGAAAAAAAAACACTGACACGCATTTAGAGGTTAGCCTTCCTCCGACATTGATTTGTTTTCTTTTTCCTTGGACAGGTGTAAAACAGGCAATCCATTTCATACTAAGCAACTAAAATAAAACAGCGTTTTGGTTCCATATTTAACTCAATTACAATATTTTAAGAACTTTTCAAATAATGAGATAAAAGTTTATGGCATTGAATTGAAAGCACAAGCCTTATCAAGATAATTTAACTCAGATTAGTGAACAAAAAGTGTGGTTAGAACCTTCTCTGATGCAGTTGCAAGGCGAGTTCCTTGTAAGTTCAGAGAAATACAGCTTAGAGCAGCTTCATGGGCAGCAATTTCTAATGGTGCTTTTTCTGTGTTTGCAAGATCAACAATCTGAACATGGCCAGTTTTTCGGGCAGGGAAGGCCAACAGAGAATTGTTACTGCTTGGGCAAAGGACACATAATCCTGTGATAAAATAATATACAGTCAATTATACATTTAGGAATAAACTTTAATTACATTCTAAATCAATGATTTTTAAGCATGCTAATACCAAATACCTACATTTACAGTACGGTAGGTTGCTTTTATTTTTTAACACTTTCTATTAAAACAAAGCTTATAATTTGTGTACTTACAAGTAATCTATTTATTCATTAAGTACTATATATCTTGAACTACTATTGAGGACACCTTTTATGGAGGGAATTAACTTATAATTAATCAATGGAGCCGAGGGTGCTAACTAAATTTTTACTTCTTCCGAAATAAAGACAACAAATCTTAAAAAAACAATTTTCAAATACAAATTAAAGGCAGCATGCATGTAACATAACAATATAACAGTCTAGAGAAAATACATCTAACGACAGCCTTCATTTTAGGGTTGATGCAGGTATTCTAAACCATTTTTAATTTAATTGTAATAGACTAATATTAATGTTATTAAGTAGCAATCTTATTCTAGTATTCACTTACTAAATATCTTTTAAAACTGATTTTAACTTAAGTCACTGATGTCATCCGTCAGAGTGAGGGCATTCCTCTTCATTAATTGGTAAGATATCTTTTTCATTTTTGTACTTTTATGAAACACTTGTTCAAAGATAAAGCTAAATCCATTTCGAGCCCACTAGTGGCCCATGGAGCCAGCACTTATCTCTGGTTTCTGTGTAGTTTTAAGCAGATGAGAGTCTGTGACTCCCCCTGGACAGGATGCAATGCTAATCCATCACATTAGCTCTAAGCAAATGCTGGTGCTCATTTACATATCCCAAACAGATAGAAAGCTGAGTTAGCTTAGGCAAAAAAGAGGTTGCACAAATATTTAAATCTTGGCAAGGTTGGGGATCAAACTGCAGATCTTTTGGTCAGAAATCAAGGATCGTATACAAACTGCACCAACCAATTCCCTGCCAACCATGCCCACCCACTAACCATGCCCACCCATCAACCATGCCTGACCACCCAATCATGCCCACCCCCAAACCATCCTTGCCCCCCAACCATGCCTGCCCACCAACCATGCCCGACCACCAACTATGCCCACCCACCAACTATGCCCACCCACCAACTATGCCCGCCCATCAACCATGCCTGCCCGCCAACCAACTACTTGAAAACATTTTATCATGATACTGAATTGCTATCTTGGACCTTTTGGATTATGAGATGTTTCAAACACATGCAACTGCTGAGGATTCTGGGTAAATGTGAAGACTTTGATCAAGTTATCCAACACAACAACAATCCTGTAGTGGCATAAAAATTAAAATTAATATTTAATAAATTAAAACTACCATGAATTGAACTAACCACAGAATACTAACATTAAAACAATAGGTAAGGATAAAAAATGATTGTTATTACTATCACAGCAAGGTTGCAATAAGTGACCATGCAGGGACAGAAGTTATATAATCATGAAAAAGGCAGACTAACTTAAGATTCTAGATGCACAGGAACTCTGGGTAGACTTTTTCGCTTGCAAAGTGAATCCAGTTTCTCTTGTGAAACAAGATGCTGAGGTCAGCCAGGCTTTACTGTTGAGCTCAGTGAGAACTGATTGGTATTTCAAAACTATATTTTTTGGAAAAATATTTTAAAATTGGTCCAAAAATACCCAGAATTAACTGCACTGTCTACAATAACTCAAAACTTCAAACAATAACTGTATGTGAGCTACTGTGACATTGTAGAAGAATTTCAGTTGAACCATGCTGTATTTTCCATTGTAAAGCAAAATGATATATGTTATGCATGTACCAGTATTCACCTATAAGCCCATCGCAGCTACAAGCCGAGACCCCCATTTTGAATGATATAAATTTGGTTTAGTATGTAGTCAACAAAAAAAATAAAAGTTTCACTATAACCCAACTACACAAATTTTGATTCAACACACAAATGAAACAAAATGATAAAGCAGATGATGAAGTTATATAGGATAATTATATATATATTGGCAGCCAAGAAGCAAAGACCTCGAGAATGAGTTTAAGATAGCAATCCAGAAGTTAGATGAGTAAGCCTTCTACCTCACCAAAAACTTCTGCAGACTAAACAGCTCTTTTAAGAGGCACCAAATAAATAAAATGATTAAAGTGTGCTTCAATTATGGTGACAAAAAAATTTATGGACAAAAAAAACTGAAAAATCTCGGTTATAAGCTAACCCCCACTTTTGTGAAAAATTTACCAAAATTTTGATTGCTCTGAGAAAAATTGCTTCAATGCCTTACAGGTGAATAACCATGGTACATATTCAATTAATAAATGCTATAATTTTATATTTCTTCAGATTTATAATTTATGCACTTCACATTTTATCAACAGATATTGCTGTATTCCTTTCATTTAAAAATTTCAATGGGTATAATTAAAATGAAAGTATAATCAGACCTCTCAGGATTGTAGCTCAATTAAAATATTATATAATTTACAAAACCTGAGTATTTGGCATTCTTCAGTCTCTAGATATAGTCTATTTATTCTTAAATAAACACAGTTTTCTCGGTTAAACAAGAAAACAACTCTTTTGACAGACTGGTACATGTTTAAATGGACCAAAATAGCCAAAATAGCCAAAAGCTCTTATAAGCAAATGATTAATTACACTGATTTACCTGATCTGGTTAAAAACTGAAAATAATTGACTTAGAGTGTTTCTTAATAGTTCTAAATTTTGCACACTAAGTCGACTTGTACTTTTTCCTTTCCCTGATTTGTAAATCATTATAACTTACTTTTATTTATAATCATTATCATGTTGTACTTTCATTTTGTATAACAATTGTTTTCAGTTGCTAAACAATAAAAACAATTAATAATTAATAAGTCTGAAACTTGTTCTAAGGGTGCTTACCACTCCTGATATGCTTAACCCTTCAAGCCTCAAACCGTTTAGCCAAACATAAATTATAGCCTCAAGGGGGATTGTTTGTTGAACCCCTCCCTAGGATTTTCATTATGCGTGGACCGATCAACTTGAGATTTGGCATGAATGTTAATTGGGCTTCAAACTTTCATTTAATACTAATCATGTGACAATTATCTTCTTAACATGGTGACCAAGGTTTATAAAATGATGATGATGGCTGTGATGTAGTAGAGTCCCCGTATGTGGTTTTAGGTGCATTTGCACTGACCTGTTTTTCATTGAGTTATTTAATTATTTTGATCTGAACCTTTATCCAAACGATACAATGGCCGCCATCTTGGATTAAATTTTTGAGAATTGGTCAAAAATTGAGAGAAATTATAACAAATGGATAGGAAATACTGTTTTATGTGATAGAAATGCAAAATATTGGAAAGAAAAGAAAAGTAATGATTATTTTTAAAGTTTTATAAAAATCCAACTTTTGTGACTTCATCAATTGCTGACATCATCTAATTAATGTCAAATTAAAACATGTATCCATTATCAAGGAACAGTTGTGCCAAAGCTTTTGGCAATTGGTCAATGCTTTCAGATTTGAGGCTGAAAAAATCGAGGATGGGGGTCCATTCAAACCCCCCTTGAGGCTTCATGGGTTAAGGCTGAACTTGAACTTTAATCCTGAGACCGAGCTTCTATATGTAACACAACACTTACCTGTCCCTTCGCAGCTTTACAGCTCTAACATCACTTGAAAAATCCAATTCAATTACACACTTTTTCTTCAAATCATCCCAGACCATCACTAATCAAAAGCAGAGTCAGTTTTAAAGTTATAATTAATTTAAATTTTTCATCAATAAAAATTGCTACCATACCAGTGTAAATTGCAATTAAAAACAAACTTGAATCAGGCCTTTCAGTAGGAAACGAAGCAGCTCTTACCTTTATTTGGAGGATATTTTGGATTGGTACCACCTCCAACAAGAGCAAGATAGTTGCAACGAAAAAGCATTTCTATGTGACCAATTCCACCATCCTGAAAATCTGCAATGATTTAGAAGTATTTAATATGTTGTTGATACCTATATAAAACTGATCAATTCTTTTTCAATAACTAATTACTCCACCCTTTCAACAAAAAATACAGTAATTCACCAAAACAAGGTAGATCTATAAGGTATTTGTGGGAAGCAAGAAATGGCAAATTCAGTGCTGTGTGTGAAATATGGGAAATGGATACATGGTAGATGTGCTAAAGTACTGTAAAGAGGGTGACCCTGAGGTTGGAAAGAGATTTTGTATGTGGAAGGTGCAAGCGAGTTGATGATGGATTAGTAGAACTGGTGGAGGAGTTGTGTGAAGAGGTGGAAACAGTGAGAGGTTTTTGTTATTTGGGGGATAGGATGAATGCAAGAGGTGGTTGCAAGGCAGCTGTGATAGCAAGAACAAGAATTGGGTGGGTGAAGTTCATGGAATGCAGGGAGTTGCTGAACTCAAAAAGGTTCTCGCTTAAGACAAAAGGAATGGTTTATCGGAGTTGTGCAAGATTGGCGATGTTATATGGGAGTGGGACATGAGACAGAGGGAGAATGAAATGGCAATTTTCAGAAAGACAGAAAGAGCAATGGTGAGAGCAATAATTGGTGCAACTTTACCAGTAGGGTAAATCTAGCCACCCCTGTTTACGGGGATCAACCTGGATCAAAATTGGATTGATTGATTGATATTGCTTTCACCACTTCTTCCTGGCTAACCCTCTCAACTGGCCATTCCACCAATTCTGCTTTCATGTTCTGATCCAACTCATTCTCTTCATTCATAATTCTTTCCATGTGCTCTTTCCAGACTTTCCTTCTATCTTTCTCACTGAAATCCAGCCTACCATCACTACTTCTCATGCATCTTCCTCTATCAACATCTTTCCCATTCTTTTTCATTGACTTCACAAGCTTAAACACCTTGTTCGGATGCTCACTCAGCTCTCTCAGCTCCTGCTCAGCCGCCTCCTTTGTTGCTTTCACTACTAACTTCTTTGCCTGATTCTTCATGTTCTTATATCTTGCCTTATTAGCCTCAGTCCCACTTTTACTCATCTCCTTATGTGCATCCTTCTTTCTTGCTATTGCTTCTTTCACATCCTCGTTCCACCACCATGTGTCCCCTTGATCTCTCCTCCCTTTCTTCTTCCCACATACTTCATCAGATGCCTTTAACACCTCTTCCTTAAAGCATTTCCACAAGTCCAGTGCATTAGTGCTGACCAGCTCTCCTACTCTTCCTTCAAATCTTGCCCTTGTATCATCTTCCTTCAGCTTCCAAACCTTTCTTCTTTGAATCACTTTCTTTCTTACCGCCTTTATCACCTTCTTCTTAACCAGATCCGTGACCACCAGCCTGTGCTGAAGCTCACCCAGCATGACCTTCACATCTCTCAGATACTTTTTATTTTCCTTTCCCACCAGTACAAAGTCAATCTTAGTCCCATTTCCCCCTCCGCTCTATGTCACTTTCCTCTTCTCCTCTTTTTTGAACCGTCATGTGTTTGCCACACACAACTCTTTTTTATCACAAAACTCTAACATCTTTCCTTCCACATTTCTTTCCCATATTCCATTTCCTCCATGCACACCCTCATAACTCTCAGTTCACTTACCAACATGTCCATTAAAATCACCCATGTCCAATACTAGCTCTCCCATGCTGTGCAGATCCATATGGTAGTGTTTTTGAAAAGAGCAATTAACTAATGAAACAAAAAATGTGTATTTTTTGGGGTAACTTTTGAAAGGGGACTTAGCTTGGCTGAAGATGGGAATTGGTCAGTCCTCAGTGACTGTAACAATATCCTCAGATCATTTCCCTTTTCCCAGACCTGTATCTGACAATATTTTTCTCCATTCATCAGAATTGAAAATTTCTAATATAAATATTGTCATAATTACCTTACTGGGTTGAACTCGTTGCATATATTATAGAAGGGTTTATGGGTCAGGATTAATCTGCTTTCAATATATAGTCTATGTCCCAATAGGGAAATTTTTACTATTAAATATCTTGTAATAAGGTTGCAATAATTACTTGATCTCAACTAATTAATATAATTATACCAATCTTTTAGCAACTGAAATAAAGATATACTTAAATAATTAAATCTTTACTTTAGAGTTAAAAGTGAAGACAATACAAAAGTAAAATTTGCTAACAATGAATATCAACAATAGTGCCAGACCTTCCAACCTCCAAAACCCCCAAACCTTAGAAGTTTTAAAAATTTCCCTGAAAACCCTTGAGATTTGGGTCCCAATCCTTGATATTTAGGAAATATTTTAAAAATGAAGAATCTGAAAGGCTACCACGCTACACACGAGGAGTATTTAACGTCACATCAGGGCAAGGTAAGTCTGGCTTGCCCCATATTCTCGCCCAGTGAGAAAAGTACTTCGTATTAACGACGGAAATTAATAAAACTGCTCAAATGCCCCTAAAATGGCAAGAAAATGCATAACTCAAAAGTTAATCTTTGGAGTACATGAAAAATATATATATCAAGTGGGAAAAACGTGAGATTTAGGGATCAAACCGTGAGAAAAAATGTGTAACCGTGAATCTCACGGTCAAACCGTGAGAGTTGGAGATCTGCACTTTCCACGAGATCTCCAAACTCAATGCCGATGAGCTAAACATTACTTTGAAATACAAATCAAAATAAATTAACAAACCTTGCCTTTCTTTTTCCTTCAATGGATCACAATTATAAACACGAAAACCGTTTTCCATGCCACATGCAAAGCATCCTGAATAAATTAATGAAATGAAAAAAAAACAAAACAAGACGCGTCTGAAATCAAGGAAGCAGAGTACCACAGTCAGACAGAGTAGAAGGTGCAGACCAAATGTGACTGCATCGAGAAATTTTCAAGTAAATTTTTCCTACCTTGATCTTGATTGAACACAGCATACAGTAAACCGTTTCCGTAGGGATTTGCCTGACCAAGATTCATTTTGGTTGATAATTCTTCCACTATATTATGGAAGTATAGTGCAGGTTTCTTAAGATTTCAAAAACTTTTCGTTTTCTCTCGCCATATTGCTACAAGGCACGTGACCGTCGTTTTGACCATCATTTGTGTTGCAATCAATATTGGCCAATAAAAACATGTGATAGTAATAAATATTGTTGATAAAACACATGATTCGATTGGTTCTTGTTAGTGGAGGTTCTCAGCGCCAATTTGGCGGCGGATGTTGTCGACCTTCGGAACAATGAATCCAGGCCAGAAAACGTTTCAAACTAAGCCACCAGACAAAGGCAGCTTTCCTCTAGATCATGACGGTAAAACGTTTTAGCTGTTTTATGCAGTAACGGTTTACATATATAAAGTCAAAGAGCCAATCCGGGGCATCTAGTTTTTTCTGTATATCTTTTTTGTAAGACGAATTTGGCCATATGGTTTAAACCTTATTCGTCCTTATTTAAACCTTATGGTTTAAAAGTTGTCAAGAGTGGAGACGGGATGATTTCCGTACTGGGGCAGTTTCATTGCGAATATTACTATTACTATTAGGAATTACGGTTTAGGAGGGATAGTTTGCATGAATAATCATAATTAACTAGTACATACAGCATAACCTCCTTAGATGGCGTATTTGATTGGTTGGTTCAAAGGGTCACCTTTGAAATAAAAAACAACTCAACAAGTATAAAATATTTCAACAGACTGTAGCCATGTACAATTATGTGTAGTGGTTTAACATGACTGGTGGTCTGGTGATCTGTTTCGTATGCCTGGTTGCTTTAAACTGGTTGGTGTGCACTGGACAGGCCCAACAAACAATTTTCTGGCTTCAACAAGGTACTGCAATGGTTCGATTCTAGTAGATTGTGTACAGGAGTTTCCAAAATTATTGGGCAAATGGAAGTGGTGCATATGGTCTGTATCCTGTTTCTCCACAGGCAGCCCAAGCTTGGAATGTGACTGCTCGAATTGATTGTGAAACAATTTATAGACTTTGTATGGGAAAATTAACTTTGAGCTTATAAATGCTAAAATCAGATGTAAATGTAGAAATAAACTTTACCTACCTCCAGCTACGATTGTCTTTGTCTTTTCTATGCAATGGCAGCGCAAACTGTGTCCAATTTAGAGGGGTTTGTAGCTTATGAATTTTTACAATGTCATTTGGTTGTCAAAGTTAGTTTTTCCATACAAAGTCTATAAATTGTTCAACAAACAGTCCAAGCAGTCATATCCTAAGATTGGGCAGCCTGTGGTTTCTCCTGATATAGCTTGTTGCATTGGGGTGCTGATAGTGTAAAATTTGGTTCTTTTATTTGCTGCTACTCTACCATAAATCCATGGTTTTTCCTTTATTGTGGGTAGCACTTCATGGCATTTTTTTATAGACATAGCTATGTACCGAGTTGAAGGGCCAAGGTGTGTAGGGAAAGCTGGTTATAGTTTGTTGGCACATTCTGTAGTTGGTGATCTAATTAGGTAGTATTGTATGTGCATTGCGACAACATGCCTTGCACTGGGGTATAGTTGCACCCCCCTGGCTTTTGTGTTCCTGTATAGCAGGAGAGCAGCATGATAAATTATCCTCAGGTTTCTGTAGGATTGGGGGACGGCTGGCAGGAAGACCTAGGAAAATTTATTTATTTCTGATGCATTCACTCCAACAAAGGACTATAGTCCGAAATGTCAGTTCAAAAATATTCTTCTCACTATGGTGTAGAACTTAGCTTATCTATTTGTAAAACTGTTTCTGTAGAAACACCAGTGCAGCATTCTGTTTATGACAATGATTTAATGATTACAGTCGGGCTCAGGTCCATGCATACTCGAATTTATTTGGCATTGCTGACTATGACTTAACAGTAATTAGGAAAAATACTTCATCAGTGTACATAGGTTATCGGGACTAACTTTTCAAAGGATTTCATTTCACTTGAGTTTGTATCAATTCTACTTCTAATATGAAGTTTGATAACAGGAAGATAGCATATTACAGGGTTGTATGTTCAGACCATGCTCCTTTGGTGTGTGTGAAGCTTTGCTTGTGGTTCAATAGTCAACCTCTCAGTTTTTCCCTTTGGATTTTGCACTTTCTTCTTGTCAACATGCAAAAGCATATGAAACATGAAAAAGGATTCAAGATCAAAGTGGATTAGTGGCAGTTTTGATACCATTTTAATAATACTTACAGATTGTTTATGTCATAAGACAGTTGAGTCAACTCTGATCATTTCCTGCTTTTAAATGATTTTAAAAATATCATTTAATTTAATTAAGGCATTTTAGGTCACCAATTTTTTGCATTCAAGAGCTTTTTCTGTATAATGTCACTTTTTACTGTGCAAGTTAGTAATCGATTTAAATATGCTAGAGGATTAACTTAATTAATCTATGCCTTAAATTTTGGTATTGCATGCTAAGGAACTGATATATATATATTCATTCCAACTATTGGTGAAATCATCTTGCAGGTGAATGTAAGGAGTTCATGTTGCAATATATGGCATGTTTGAGGCATAACAAGAACAATAATCATGCATGCCGACAACAATCAAAAAATTACTTACAGTGCAGAATGGACAGGTGAATGATGATTTAAATTTGAAATTTTTTAATGATAAATATTAATTAAATACAAATAAGCAGTTTATGAGGACATAGCTCATACAATATGAGTAAACCAAAGCAACTAGGCATTCTTGTTTCTTATTAAGTAGTTTTTGATAGTTCTTAATGCAGGCCAGGCCTTGAACTCTCTAAATTTACAGGCATGGCCATTTTGGCTTCAATATTTTTGCCAAAAATATGGTACCAAGGCAACTGTCAAAGGGCACCAAGGCCATACGAAGCACACAGAATTTGTTTAAAGTGTCTATACGGCCAAAAAAAGTTTTTTTGGTTTTGGTAATTGTAGAATGCTTAGAAAAATATTCTAAAAAAATTTTTTTGATTCCTTCATATTTTTGCCACAAAATCGTGCTTTAAAGTACCTGCCTCAGCCACGCCCAATGAAGATGACCAGGAGTTGCTAAGTTTGAGTCCAGAACAGGCCATGATGTCACTTCAGGAATTGTCAACTCTTGACTTCAGTTTTTCATTGTTTTTCCATTCAAACTCAATCATTTTTTGGCGTAAATAATCCGAAAAATAATTGAGTTTGTATGGAAATATATTGAAACATTAAAACTGTAACATATATTTTGACGTATACATAACAAAAATAAACTGTCGGGGAGAGTAGGCGATTGCTGAAGTGATGTCACAGTCTGTTCTGGACCCAGACTTAGCAACTTCTGGTCATCTTCGTTGGGCGTGGCTGGCACGGGAACTTTAAAGCTCAGTTTTGTGGCGAAAATGTGACGGAATCAATTAGAGATACAAAAAACCAAAAAAAAACATTTTGGCTCAGGTTCGATTCCCGGCCGGACCAACACTCAGGGTCTTAAAATAATTGAGGAGAAAGTGCTGCCTTTGCTTTAACATCTGCAAATGGTTAGACTTTCACGTCTTCTCGGATAAGGACGTTAAATCGTAGGTCCAGTCTCTCGATCTCTTTGTCGAGGGACTTAGAAGAACCCACACACTTGTTGCAAAGAGTAGGGTAGTGATCCCAGGGTTGTGGTCTGTTTCTTCCACTGAGGGCACTTCCTATCGGCTGCCAAGTTGTGCCTTAACATGTGAGCCGCTCCAGC
>JANCMA020277642.1:0-12351 GCA_024336925.2 Zoanthus solanderi | reverse complement strand
GGTTTAGCCTGACGCTTTGCCATTCGTTTAGATAAACTCTTAATTGGAGCATGTTTATTAACGATTTTATTAAGTGTTTTGTAGAAACTCGAAAATTCCTTATCAATATTATTGAGTCCGCTCTGGAAAAATCTATTCCAGTCAACGGTAGAAATGTCTCTTTTAAACAGCTCCCCAGAGAACGTAGAAAAATCACGGACTTTTTTGCTTGTAATTCGTATTACATCTTTAGCTGTTTGAAGCAAGCAAAACTGTGCGAAATGATCGCTAATATCTGAAATTATAAATGGATTGAGATAACATCTGAGAAGAGAATCATTGAAAAAATTATCATGTGCGCTTTTCAACAGATCTAAGTTGGTATTTCCTAAGAGACACAGGGTTTTCCAAGAAGACGCTAGTCGTTCGACTGTATCATCGAAATATTTTAAAAATTGTTCGGGATGGTTGTTTTGACAGTATATGATGCCACATATAATGTTCTTCTTTTTAGTAAAGCAGATCTCTATCCATCAAGCTTGAAAAGCCGATGCTGAATTTTTTCTAGGATTTTGTACTTTAGTGTGTTAGAGATAGATATCCCAACACCTCTTGCAGCCAAAAGTGTCGGTACGTATTCAAAGTTATAGCCTGAAACAACAGGAATGTGGTCCTAATTTGAATTTGTAATTTTGGTCTCCGATATGCGTATTAAGTCAAAATTAAAATCAGAGTTACTAAATAAATATTCTTCAAGGTTTTCAAAGTTAGCTCTAAGGCTTCTAACATTGTTATGAAAAATAGAGAAGCTTTCTTTAGCTTCTTTGCCCGGTAGTGAATTAATCATTTTTTCAAAACTATGTGGGGAATAATAATTTGAGCGTATGCCAGGAATACATTCTTCACCACTGCTTTGATTATTTAGGCTAAATAAATCTAGGTCATACAAACTAATAAGATGTTCAAGATCTCGCCTAGTTGTTTTACGAGTAGAAAGACTATTATTGAATTTACCAAGTACATAAACAAGATCTCCTCGGTAGTAAAATATGGGAGTTCTCGGAGAAGACACTTATTTGCTTTTCCGTTTACTTTGATTTTATCCAATGTTAGTAAAAATCAAAACAGAATGATATTAAATAAATTTCGTATTAAATGATTTAAAGATGTAAAGTGCACTTCGCCGATAAAACGGGCTAGTTGGCCAAGGCGTAATTAACAAAAGAAAAATAGAGTACTTAGCTGCCATAATCATCTTCTTCAGTTCTAGGATTTGAGACTCTTAGCTCGTCCAGATCACTTAGTGAACGGAGCGTATAGATTCTCGAATTATCAGATATCCTCAGGAAGACTGCTGAAGATTTAGCCCAGCAAAATTTGAAGCCAGCTTCTGTCTGGAAAGTTTTTGCCTGCCCAAAGAGATTTTGTAACTTGGGCGTCAAATGGCTCAAAACTTTAATGCTCCTCAGATTTCTATCTTCAGGAAGACCAAAATCCTGTGGGTTTAGACGTTTTATGTTGTCTCTGGCTGCTAAAACACGTTCTTTAACTACCCTTCGTACAATTTTGCAGATGATCGGATTATATCTCTGGACTCGTGAATTCCTTAGGCGGCCATATTGTTGGATGTCTGAATCTTTCACATCAACTCCCATCTTGGAGAAGATTTGAAGACAAAGTTGAGTTGTCTCCTCGGCTGTTTCTTTGACCTTAAGTTGGGGTATATCCGTTATCTTCAAATTATCCTAAGTATAGTTGAAAGAGTCGTCCAATTTCTTCTCTATTTTCTCCACACGATCGGAAAAGTTTATCAATATAGAGCTGAAATTCTCAAGTGCACCAAGCGTATTCATCTTAAAATTCATCAGATCATCGCAAGTATTGCTAATATGCTGCACGTCATTACTATCTGGTGCCGCATCACGATCCAACTTGTCCGCCATCTTTGCTTTTAGGAACTCGAACTCTTTCATCAACGCTTTATGTTGGTTTTTAACCTCTTCATGTTCTCTTTTCACGTGTTTGAAATCGCTCATTATCTCAAGACTACGATTATCCAAACGTTTATCAATAATTTACAAACATTACTACTAAAGTAGCTGTCACTCACAGTTACTTAATTGTTAAAACTCAGTTACACAGTTACTTAAGTGTTAAAAATTTTTAAATTAGACCCTAATTTTATTTTTTGAATCAACCAGATTGATGATTATAAAATAAACTGACAGGATTTAAGTTTTAATATTAATTATATGATTATATTTTTTCGATCTTTAGAGTGATTGAAATAAATATTTCAAAACTTTTGTGAAGATTTGAATTTACACTTCTTGAATTAATGGTTAGACTAGAAAAAAATAAAATGACGTTTCTTTAGAACTTAATCTAAAGCAAGGCTGATGGTGTACTGTCTTAAAAATATACTTTAAGTACATTTCTAGTATACCCAAAGTATACTTTTTCAAAACCAGCAATGTATACTTAAAGTAAACTTTTATTCCATAAGGGTAGATACTGAAGCCAATTAGGTCATAGTGGTAATGATGATGTCATGAACAGGTTAGGGGTTGTTGAAAGAAATTGTGAAAAACCTTGAGACTCAAAGGATCTAACAGGATTTCAATGGTAGGTGTAAGACATTGTTGCAGGATGATGGTTGGACTTTCCTCTTTTTTTTATTTTTAGGAAAAGGAAAATGCTTATGCAACTGATTTCATTAGCAATAAACAACGTAAAGTCACCCTTGTCACTTTTTTAATTTTTTCATGTATAATATTAATAAGTAATAATGTATAGCTACTATTGGTTGAGAGTTGTCAAATTTAAAAGATGTTTTATAAATTAAGTTTTGAAAGTTATTCCTGATTGTATTGAGCTCAATCACTTTACCTAATATCAGCAAATATCGTTCTATTTTGTCTGAAAAGATGATTTAAAAATCGAAGATTTTGTTTCTATATTTATATGATATAGAGTTAGGGGCCCACCATTTGACTTTTGAGGGTGGAAGAGGGGGGGGGGTGATTTTTTCTGCAAGAAATGTTTTTAGTCCTTGATCATGCAGCGACAAGTTATTTCATGAAAAAACAAAGATTTTAGTTATTTGTTTTTGGACTTTTGTGCTTTGCAGGATATTTATTTTCTAAATTTTCCCAACCACCACTACCACTCCCCCCCTCCACCCACATCAAAAGGCAAATGGTTGGCCCCTTAATTGTATTGAAGTTGACTAATTTTAGGAGATGTGATAAACAATATTTTTGAATGTTAATAATTTATTGAACAATAATTACTAAATACAACATATGGTTTTGATGAAGATTTTAATTTTTTCAAAAAAATTTATTTGATTTCGATTTTAATAGCGAATTCGATACAATTATACAGTTTTACTGGATAATTTTTATGCACTCACTTGCACATAATAACCTTTAAAAGTATCAAAAGTTTGTGTACTATAGTTCAGATATAATAAAGAACCATGCAATTTATAATTGCTTTACAAAGAAATCCTGAATCTTTTAAACGACTGGTGTTTTAATTTTAAACATGCATTGACTGGTATATGTTTTTTTAAAATTAATGACATACCTATAATGATATATATAGTCAAAAAAGAAATATATACAGTAAGTTAATTACAGATAGTTCTTGGATAGGAGTGATATAGATTTAATTGTAGTCATATATGCAAGCAGTATGGATAGGAATTCTAAAGCTCGTTTGGAAAGACAGTTAATAGTCGGGGAATGGATAGGATATGGATAGTTTTGGGATAGGATATGGATAGTCAGATAGTACAGATAGGAATTAGCTAGTATGGAAAGATAGTAAATGGTCAGGGAATGGATAGGTTGTGGATAGTTTTGAATTAGGATATGGATAGCCATGTAGTACAGATAGATAGATAGATAAACTTTATTGGTATGACCTTTTTTACACGAAGTATTGCTAAAGTATCAATTATAAGTAAGTATACAAAACTTTCAAACAATACAATAATATAAATAATTAAACATAATATTGGTGAAATAACTATAATATATCCAAAAATTATTCTTAGGATAAAATGAATTACACTAATCATGATATTAAAACTATTAACGTAACAAACGAAAACGATCAAATATTTTTATGAAATTGTTATAAAGTTTAAAGTTCAATATCTTGCTGTTTCCTAGTTCAAAAGCTTTTAGGATGAATCGTGAAACGTAATATCTTGTTTGATGTTTTGCTTTTAATAATGTTTTAGCTAGTTAATTGTTCGTATCTATAGTGCCCGATATTTTGCTGAAAAGTTCTTTTCGTAGATTGGAATTGAACAGGTATTTTAGCAACATGTGTTCTTCTGTTTCAACTTGATTCTGGTTACAAAATAAACAGAGTCTATCTTCAATTTTTTGGCTTCTGTATCTTCCTGTTTCTATAGCTAGTTTGTGATTACTTATTCTCATTTTCATGAAATAATTTCGTTGTTCAAAATGTCGTATAGAAGTTAAATAATCTTCTATTTCATAATACCCTTTTATAGAATCATAGAGATCTAGCTTTGTTGAATTTTTTAAGTTTGAATTCCACGTGCTCAAATGTTTTTTCATTGAATTGTGTTTACTTTGTATTGTAATATTTGTTATGGTTTTATTGAGTATGTGGCTATCCTCATTATTATACAATTTTAACATTTCACGTAAATGTGAATGGTAGCATGATGGTTTATTTTGGCCGCATAAACTTTAAGAGATGAAAAAGGCTTGTTTTGTAATGGCAGAATCTGGAAGGCTTAAAAGATGATTCAAATATTTTAGTGAAAGTTTATCAATTAATATTTTTAAGGGGAACCTGGCTAGTTCAGCTCTACATGCAATATTTGAAGCTTTACTATTTACTCCTAAATAGTAATTGCAGATTGTTGGCATTGTTCCCATTTACCAAAATCATGCTTTTGAAAAACTCCCCACACTTCACTGGCATAATTTAGCATTGGGGATATCATGGAATCAAATAATTTGGTGGCCTGTTGTGGCTTCAGTTTCACGAAATCAACTGTACGATCACTTTTAAAAAAATCATGTAAAGCTTTCTCTTTTGATTGAAGTAGATGGGATTCAAAACTTCCTGTTGAAGTCATTTTAACACCCAAATAAGTGTGTTCTTTAACACACTCTAAATTTTTATTTTGTATCGTACAAGCGTGATCCAGTTTAACTGAACCCACGCATTTTTTCGAAAAAACCATAATTTTCGACTTTTTGTCATTTATCGTCATTTGCCAATTTGAGCAGAAATTTGACAGAGAGCTAATACAATTTTGTAAACCTTTTGATTTTGATAGAAGAATTAAATCATCAGCATACATTAGCGACGAAATTTTTGTTCCATTCGGAAGAAAAAGAGGATCTGTTGTCGGTGTGTTGTCCAACAAAATGGATAAATCATTCAAATAAAGATTAAAAAGAAGTGGGCTTAGAAGTGGGTCAGCTGTCACCAGGGTTCAGCGGTCACGAACAATGGCGGCCATGAAATTTCGTAAAGCTCTTATCACTGTTCTTGCTAGGCTTATTATACGATCTATAGTCCAGAAAACCTGTAATATATCATCAGAAATGCTCGTAGATGTTGATGGTAATCTTTGTTTCCAGTCTAGAGGTGTGTGTTTTTATGCAAGTTTCAAATCTAGTGAAATCCCAAGATGGCGGTCATGCCTTTTAATCAATACGTTTTGTGGCTACTACTGCTGCTAAGTGGTGACGTTGCAAAAAATCCTGGACCTGCAGTACCACCGACAAAAAAGGGAAATGTAGTGTGTGGTTTGTGTAAGAAAGCTATATGCTGGAGGCTTCGAAACATCTGCTGTGTTGATTGCAACCGTTGGTTTCATATCTTATGTCAATCTACGGACAACACAGCTTCCCTGTCCACCTTGAATGGAAGTCCCTCCTCCTGGACTTGTCCACCCTGTGCACACAGTAGGTGGTAATATTCATTGCTATCTCTAGCGATATGATATATAGTAGGGAACCCTCCCTAGAGACTGACTGCGAACTCCTGTGGGTGAAGATCAATATTGTTGGATGCAAAACACTGTATATCTGTGCTTTCTACAACCCAGACGAAGGTGATGCCTTGAGCTTGGAAAACTTCGAGAGTTCCCTTGAGCAAATACGTAGCGAGACCTCGCATATTTGGATAACAGGGGATATGAATCTCCCTGGATTTGATCTGAAGCACAATTGTTTACTACCAAATTGTAGTTTCCCTGAGCTTACCCGTAAATTTGCAGACTTCCTTGAATATCATGGCCTGAACCAATTCGAGGTAAAAACATCTTGGACTTGTTTATAACAAATAATGAGAGCCTTATCAACAAGACCCTAGTCATCCCAGTAAATTAGTGTTCATGACGCTGTGTATGTAGAGGGAAACATCAATCCTATAACCAACAAACAAAAACGCAGATTGATCCCCCTGTACAAAAAAAATGTCCAAGTTTGCTGATTATTTCGTCCATTCATCTGACTGTAAATGGTTTTGTGGTTGAGCTCCAGCATCAAGAAATTTATACCTCACAAATTAACAAGAGCAAGAAACGGTCTTCCTTACGTAACCCCCTCCTTGAGGCGTCTTATGAGGAAAAGAGATAAGCATCATGCACGGAAAGATCCTCGCTACAAAACCATCAAGCATACTGTACAAAAGAAGCTTCGCTCTGCATACTGGCAGTACGTGGAAGATATCATTAGTCCTAAAAGTGATGATAATTCTTTAGGGGCTAAAAAACGCTTTAGGGGGTTGTTCAAACACTTAAAAACTGAAATTAAAGGAGTACCACCACTCAAGCATCAAAGTAATTTAATATCCAACGCAGCTGGTAAGGCAGCTGTTTTGAACAGCTACTTCCAGTATGTCAGGGTCTCCAGCGGCATGTTTGCTCAAAAAAAATAGGAAAATAGGAATTTCAGAGTTGAGAAAACAGGAAAAATAGGAAAATCAATAGCACTTTCGTCGACAAAGGTAGCCTCCCTGCACCCCATCAGGTATCCCGACTCACCACTTTAGTCCATAAACAGCAGTGAACATAAATATGACAGAACAAGCTCTTTGGTTTTAATTTTTTTTATTCTTCATATACCTCACTGAGATAAATCTATCAACGAATCTGTACAACACAGCTTTTTTACTTTGATTTCCCTAGTTTTAATATAATAACTGCACTATTTCACCTTCACTCTGCTTCAGAAACAAAGTTGGGTTTTCATTATGTTTATAATTTCAACATTAATCCAGCAGATGATTGCTAACACAACAAAATTTATTCAGTTCACCTTTACTTTGACTTTCTTTTCTTTGATGGAACAGAGAAACATCCGGTGGTAGAGCTTTTTCCAGCAACTTCTGATTGTTTGTGTTAACCTCCTTTTGCTTCCCCCTTACTGCTTCAAGCTTCATTTTTGCTTTCGCCTAATATGCTTTGGCCGTTTCAATCATCAGACATGAATATTTTGCACTTTGTGAATCAACCTTGGAACCTGAAGATAGGGCAGCTTGCAACTACTTTGTGCCCTCTGACAGCAACTCATCAGCCGTTTGCATTTCATCCATTGTCTCCTTCTCCTTCTTGTCTAGCATCTCTCCATTATCTGTCAACGATCTTGTCTCTTTTCTTAGCTTCTCCTGGTCTCTTTTCCTTTTTTCTTTCTCTTCAGCTTGCAATTTTTCTTCCGCCTCCTTTTTCTTCTTCTCGGCTTCTTCTTCATCCAGTCGCTTTCTATGATTCGTGTGAGCAGATCGCACAGCAGTTAGAAGACCATCAGTCAGGGCAATTTTCTCCGGTCTATTGAGTTCAGGATCACAAAACTTCACTGCATCTTTCACAGATCTAAGGCCAACAATGGACATGGATCTCGACTCACTGCCACTGGAGCGCATACTAGGGGTTCAGTGGTGCATAGAGTCAGACTGTTTTCAGTTCTCAATTGTATTTCAAGACTATCCATGTACAAGGCGAGGAATTCTTTCAATGGTTAACTCCATTTTTGACCCTTTAAGTTTTGTCACTCTACTCCTGTTAGAAGGCAAGTCTATTCTTCAAGATCTGTGACGTCTTCAAGACCTAGGCTTGGACAATTCAATACCCGATGATTAAGGCAAGGTGGCTGGCAAAAAAGGCGAACGCAGCTAAGAGAACTGCAGTGCATTTCGATTTCTCGGTGCTACAAACCCAAGAACTTTGGACACGTAGTTAGAACAGAACTCCATCACTTCTCAGACGCTAATGTTAAAGGCTACGGCCAGTGTAGCTATCTATGCATGACAAACGAACATGACCAAATCCATTGCACCTTTGTTATGGGCAAATCCAGAGTTGCCCCTTTGAAACCAGTTACGATCCGGCGTCTGGAACTTATCACAGCAGTCTGTTCAACTAGAGTTAGTCAGCAGATCCACAGAGAGCTAGAGTACAAAACCTTCTTGCGGAAGGATCATTATTATTACACTACTAGCGGACGTGCAGACGTGCGGACGTGTTTTTATTGTGCTCCGTTTCTTAGAGCGATTTTCAAAATTTTAGCTATAATGACCCTATCTTAGTATCTGACCAACGGAAAATCAGCAGGTTCGTTTAAATGGAGCGGTGATATTGACAATTTAAAGGATTTTATTAACGGTTTATTGCAAAACTGACATCACTTGCTGGAGCAGAAATGGCAGGAGCAATGGCGAACCGTATGTTGGTAAACTTGGCGACGAAATAATAATTAGATGGTATCCAACAACTAAGACTCTTCAGATTCAAGGCCATAATGCTGATTCTCTCAAAAGTAAGCTTCTGCAGTGCATCTCTAAAGACAATATTGACCAAGATCTCTCTTTTGTAAATGAGCCTTCTCAAAACCCATCAACGGTTTCTTCGCTATCGCATGAACAGTCACCTAATGTGCATTTTAATGAGTCGTTTGAAACTCCCTTTTCTCCCAAGCAGCACTGTTGTTGCGAGAGACTTTCAAGTGACCTTTTAGACATCAGAAATGAGTTAGCTTTACTCAAATCTGTTTTAGTAAATTCTAACGAAGTCTGCAAGTGCCAAGATCTTAAACTTGATGTTGAGAGAAAGGACAAAACCATCAAAATCCTGCAAGATGAAGTTAACTCTTACAAACTGGCGCTTGAAATACTAATGAAAGAATTTGGCCGAACAAATTCCTCTATTGTCAACGATGCTATTGATCAGAATTCGATTCAATCTGTGGAATCTGAAAATGCTAGTGGTCATTTCGAAGTAGTGAAGCGTAAGAAGCGGCCTAAGAAGACTAACAGTAACACTGCAGAAACGCGGAACATCTTTAAATCTACTGATAAGAAAAATGTCAAGACCCAAAGCAATAACAGCAAATCTGATAAAATCAATGATGGTAAAAGTACAAGCGTTTTAATTCTTGGTGATTCTATTATAAAGCAAGTTGAAGGATGGAAATTAGGTCGTAGTACGAAAACCAGAACACAAGTGAAGTGCTTTCCTGGTGCTTGCACTGCTGATTGTTATGACTACTTTAAGCCTCCACTTAAAAGTAACCCTGACAAAGTAATTGTTCATGTTGGCACCAATGATCTAAAAGAGAAGAGTCCGAAAAATACGGCTGAAAACGTAGTTGATCTAGCTCATTGGATTGAATCAACGGTTCCAACTGCGAAAATTTCCATTTCTGAGATTACACATCGTTGTGACAATGAGGATTTGTCTAATAAAGTTGTTGAGACAAACAAAATCATTTCAAAGTTTTGCGGTCAACGTGGCTGGGAACTGATTAAACATCAAAACATTGATGCGAACTGTTTAAATCGAAGCAATTTGCATTTAAATAAAAGAGGAACTAGTTTTTTGTCTTCTAATTTTATCAATAATATTAGAAATTGATTAGAAGGTGAACATCAGGAATCAGAGCATTTAGGTGAGTCAATTCATTTTGATAATTTTAATAGTCTCAAGACATGTAGAGGTTTAAAAATGGCATGCCTAAATGTTGACAGATTACTTCCCAAGTGTGACCAAATTGAAATTTTCTGTGTTGAGAACAAAATTGATGTTATGGCTATAAATGAGACTAAATTAGATGCTCAAATTACCGATAGTGAAATTCAATTAACTGGCTATCACATCGTTCGCAAAGACAGAAATAAGTTTGGAGGAGGTGTTTGCTTATTCATTAAGAACCACTTGAATTACAAAGTTCGAACTGATTTAATGCCAGAACAGCTTGAATGTATAGTTATTGAATTATTTAAGCCTAATTCTGTTTCTATTTTTATTTCTACTTGGTACAGGCCTCCTAACTCCCCGGTTGAGCTTTTTGACAATTTTGAGTTTATATTGGAGGAGATTGATGCAACAAATAGTGAAATTTATATCTTGGGTGATCTCAATTGTGATTTCAAAAGTGAAAATTCGGATTGTTGCACTAAAAGACTCCGTGAACTCTGTGAGTTATTTAATTTGTCTCAGTTGATAAATGAACCAACGCGAGTAACTTCAAATTCTGAGTCATTGATTGATCTCTGTCTAACATCAGCCCTTGATAACATCTCTGCTCAAGGTGTTATTCGTACTGGCTTAAGTGATCATGATATTGTTTACATGGTCAGAAAACTCAACCATTTTCGAACAAACAGGCATAAATTTATTCTGAAGAGGTGTTTTAATAATTTTAATCAAGAACTTTTCATAAATGACTTAAAAGATGCCCACTGGGATTTTGATCAAGTTGACCCAAATGACCAGTGGGAAAAATGGAAAGCTCTTTATATATCCATTGTTGACAAGCACGCACCTCTAAAACGAACTAGAGTAAAAAAGAAAAAATCCCCTTGGTTAACAAAAGATTTAGTTAACTTAATTCGAAAAAGAGACCTTCTAAAGAAAAATGCAATAATTACAAAAGATGCAAAGGATTGGATTGAATTTAAGAAAGCACGCAATTTGTTAAACAATGAACTTAAAATTCAGAAGTCAAAGTATTATAAAGAAACTTGTAACAATTATAAAAACAATCCTAGTAAACTTTGGCACACAATAAATGAAGTCTGCTGTAGAAAACCAAAAAGTACTTTCATCAGGCAACTGGAAATTGATGACCGACAAGTGACAGACAGTTCTTTAATTGCTGATGCTTTCAATAATCACTTTGCTACTATTGGCAGTAAACTTGCTGATACAATTGGATCATGTACTGATGCAAACCTTACATATCGCGACTATTTGCCTATTTCCGATTGTGTTTTTAACTTTGAACCAGTTAGTCCTAACAGAGTGCTGAAATTAATCCTCAAACTATCGAACAAAAAAGCCACGGGTCTCGATGGTATCTCAGGCAAGCTGATTAAATTATCCGCTCCTTACATTGTTTTACCAATTTCTAAATTATTTAATTGTTCTTTACGGACTGGTATTTTTCCAGATGAATGGAAATCCGCTCGTGTAACACCAGTATTTAAAAATGGGAGTCGAAGTGATCTTAATAACTATAGACCTATATCTATTCTTCCTATGATTGCCAAAGTTTTCGAAAAAATTATATATGATCAGTTATATAAATATCTTTCTATTAATAACTTGCTTTCGAATTGTCAATCGGGGTTTAGAGCTCTCCATAGTACTGTTACATCTCTTTTGAATTCTACTGACAATTGGCGTTTTAACATTGATCGGGGGAAGATTAACGGAGTGGTTTTTGTTGATTTAAAAAAGGCATTTGACACGGTTAACCATGCGATTTTGATTGACAAAATGAAACGATATGGACTAAATGAACTTGCAATTAAGTTCTTAAGGTCATATCTAAATAACCGTAGTCAATGCTGTTCTGTTAATAACCACCTTTCTCGTAAACTTCCTTGTAACTGTGGTGTGCCGCAAGGATCAATTCTCGGCCCTCTACTTTTTCTAGTATTCATTAATGATCTGCCTAACTGTTTCAACACTGGATCTGTGGCGATGTATGCTGACGACACTACCGTCACTTTTAGCGCTGAAAATGTTAGAAATGTTGAATTACAAATGAACAATGACCTTGCTTGCTTAAATAACTGGCTAATAGTTAACAAACTGTCACTTAATATTAGTAAAACTGAGTTTATGATCATAACAACCAGACAGAAACGTACGTTTATAGACAGAGTTCCCAATATTTATATAAATAACAAAGAGATAAGACAAGTAAAGAGTGTTAAATCGCTTGGTGTCCATATCGAAGAAAACCTTTCTTGGTCAAAACATATTGTGCACATCTACAAAAAAGTTAGTCCTTTGCTTGGATTGTTGAGAAGAATAAGAAACTGTGTTGACTTTGATACCCTGATTACTATATACAAGGCTCTTGT
>JANCMA020277537.1:0-12352 GCA_024336925.2 Zoanthus solanderi | reverse complement strand
ATGCTAAACGTCCTAAACCAATTCCTATTTAAAATAGAAAACTAACTAGCGCTAAACTAGTTTAAGCTGCGCCGGTGTTTCTAAAGAAACAATTTAGTAATTAAGATGTAAATTCTACACCGTAAAAAAGAGAAAATATTTACTGACGTTTCGGACGTTAGTCCTTCGTCCGAAACGTCAGTAAGTATTCTCTCTTTTTTACAGTGTAGAATTTACATTTTTATTACTAAACAGTTCCTATTTAATACTAATTTAATGACCAAAAACTAAAACCAATACAATACCAATGGAAAACCAATGGTTCGATGCCCATTGCAATACTGATTCTTTCAGGCTTATGGTTACGGAACACTTTGAAGTACAAAAAATACAAAATTTGATTTTTTGATAGCAAAAGCTGTTCTTTAAAGGCAGCTTTTAAACTAAAAAAAATTCCAAATGCGACTTTGGTTGTTGAAATATTTAAAATGAACTACTTACCGTAAGTAAAGCAACAAGTTAGCGATGTCTAAAATGCATTTTTCTCGGAACAAATTTTAACACTACTTGCGACTATATAAAAGTTACAACTCAATCAGTTTTTTGTCCTATCGCCACAAAATTTGGCACAATGATAGTTTGTAGATCATGAACTCTAAAACGGTGCCAGGAAATTTGGTAATTAATTTAGCTTTTGTTTCTACAAAGTCAATTCTAAGCATTTCCGTCTTCGAAATGTTTTTGAATCAGCTCTAAAAACAAGTTAATGTTATATGCTATCAAAATCTCCAACGCTATTTCGGAGTTCAAGTTAAACTAATATTTTAATAATAAACAAGAAATCCAAAAATTAAAATGCCGGTTAGTTGCAACTTACAATTATGACCTTGCTAAAGACAATAGGGACTTTAAGCAACGAGAACGGGAACGTGAACGACGACGGCTCAGAAAAATCACATTTCTGGTTCGCTCTTTACTTATTTGTGCGGGTCGTTAGGGTTTTGTTTCTTTGCTTTAAACTTTGTGAATAGAAAAACGATTAAATGTTTCTTTGTGAAGCTAAACAAATACTGAGAACGTTTTTCCTTTTACGTCCACGTAATCTCGACAACTCTAACATAGGTCTTTTCACGTTGTAATTCTAGCGAGAACTACGTGCAGGTGCTCAGCTCGATGAATTCCAACGTGCAGTTATTGTATTTACTATTGTTCTTTGCTGTCGTCGTCGGCGTCGCCGTCCTCATTGCTTAAAGTCCCTAATTAGCTAAAGCCACTCGTGACTAATCAAACACAATTATTGACACTTTTGAATTCGTTAATGAAATCCGTGAGCTGAGGATAAACAACGGTGATATAAAGGTTTCTTATGTTTCGCAACTCTTTACTTAATGTGCCTATGGAAACAACTATACAACTTCTTGCTAAGGCGTTTTGCAACAGTTGCAACTTCGCAAAGGAAAATGAACTATATTCAGTTAAAATCAACTTCCCTTTTAAAAATAATTTCGAAAAAACTGGTTATATCATTATTTAGAAAATTTCATAAACTTGCAATGGTAAACAGGTTGAAGGGTAAAGAAGGCGTAAAACAACGGAAATATGAGTTATGTCAGTTATAAACTGAAAGTATCACTCAAAGTCAATTTATGAAATACAGGTTTTTCGAGGCTGGAAAAGAATCCGTCTATAAGCAAACTATAGCGATTCTTTTTCCTTTTCTTTTCAACAAACTGATCCGAAAAAATTGGTATATTGCCCTAAGCGGGACTCGAACCCCGTCTCCTTGTTTTCTAGTTAGGCCACTACTGACACCATCAGGAACCACTACGCTGGCAACGTAGTAGATTACTCAAGTGTTGAGGCTAACGGCTTGAAAATCCCAAGGGCCCAATAATTTCTTCATTTGAGAATATTTCTGCCTCTAAGCCTCTTACGAGGTTTCGAATAACTCAAACACAGGTTTTTTCGAGGCTGGAAAAGAACCGTTTATAAACAAACTGTAGCGATTCTTTTTTCCTTTTCTTTTCAACAAACTTATCCGAAAAAATGGTATATTGCCCTGAGCGGGACTCGAACCCATGTCTCCCTGGATTACTATACTAGTCAGGCGTGCTAACCACTGCACTATCAGGGAACACCACGCTAGCAGCGTATTAGATTAATGAAGTGATGAGGCTAACGACGTGAAGATCCCAAGGGTATTTTTTTCGGATGAGTTTGTAGGTTCCTCTTTTTCCTCAGGGCTTCACTAAAACATACTTACTTCCTTTTGAGTTTACAAGGGAATCCCTTTGCCTCCAGAATCCACACCGACAAACCGATGTCCGTTCTGAACTGATGGTCTCTTGTTGGCTGCATTGACTTTTTTATACTGACATAAAAACATTACAGATTAGGTTCATTAAAAAACGATGATTACGAGTATGATGCTGATGATTGTAACTGGAATATCAATTCTGACAATTTAAGAAATGTTGATGGTAATTATGATGGTGATACTGATGATGATGGTGATGATGATGATTGAGATGATGATGATGATAATGGTGATGATGGTGATGATGATAATGATGATAACGGTGATGGTGGTGATGATGATAATGGTGATGATGATGATGATGTGGTGATAATGGTGATGATGATGGTGATGATGATGATAATGGTGATGATGATGATGGTGATGATGTGGTGATAATGGTGATGAAGATAATGATAGTGGTGATTATAATGATAATGATGTCCATGGTAATGATGGTGATGATGGTGCTGCTGCTAATGATGATGACAGTGAAAAGGTTGTGAGAGGAATACTGATAATAATAGTAATAATGAAGGTGGAAGTAACGGTGATGTTAATGGTGATGATGATGATGATAACGGTCTTCAGCTCTAAAGTAATTTTACTTGTTCTTTGATTCGTTATCTGCATACTGGTAAATTCATCCGTTTTCTTGCATACGTACTAATAAGTTTGATATATAGTACTTGCACTCCCGGTTCGAAACATACACCATGTCATATTTTAGTGTGGATCAACCAAGAACTAGTTTTAACTAATGGCGCAAGGAACTGTGTGATACACAACTTGTCAGGCCCAAGACGATGGAAAAACATTCACACTTTACCACAGATAGCCCAGTAAAAAAACATTTTTAAAAAATGTTTACTAACTCAAATATTTTATTTTGTAATAATGGTGTTGTAACCTTTTACTTCATATACACTTAAGTAAGTTCATGAACGAGATGCATGATTCATAACGTTAGTGCTACCAGGTTATGGTTTTTAAATCGATTCATAAAATCTTACACCTAACTATCTGACCTCCCCGTTTAAATTTCGCGTAAGTCCTATCAATTCAAAGATTATGATAAAAAGTTGGCTCTAGCAAAACCGCGCACTAATTAAACGAAGAGATCCTTTAGCTAAAGTGGAGCTGCACTTTGGACCCAGCTCCCAATCGAGGTGAGGAATGCTTCGTCAACTTTTAAAAGGGATTTTCAGTTTTTATTAATGGGCTGACTCACGCATGGCAAACATATAAACCAGACTTCTTCTTGTTTGTTTGTCTGATGTTTTTTCCGCGTTATTGTTGTTGTTGTTGTTGTTGTCATGGAACAAACTAAATCACTGTAATTATACATACAGGGGGGAATTCCCTTCCTACGGCGCGACGTAACGCGATTTTCGCCTTAAGTTGGAACTCGCATGCTGCAAATTTGTTAGATTTGTAGAATGTGTATAACGTTTTTAAGCAAATAAATTTTGATTTGCATATGTAGCATTTCTGTCAACATTTTAAAAACTATCTTAATAAGCAATCTTTGTTCACTGTAAAAAATCCGCGTTCGCAATTGATTAAAATCGATCCCGGTTTATATA
Organism: Zoanthus solanderi; assembly: GCA_024336925.2. NCBI lineage: Eukaryota > Metazoa > Cnidaria > Anthozoa > Zoantharia > Zoanthidae > Zoanthus > Zoanthus solanderi. Next base: position 8,491 of record JANCMA020277537.1, on the reverse strand, counting down.
TCACAACCGGCATGACCGTGCGGTTATAAAATGTTAACCGTTGTTTCTTGGTTTAACCCATGGCTTGAAAATGGTCGAGTCTTCAATAAATTTAAACCACTGAATATATGAATAAAAATGATTTTTATGGAGCTTTTAGTCCAACGAAAGTTGTAATTTATCAAAGTATACATTCAAGTTATTTGATTTGGCGGGCTTTTTTGCGCACGTTCACAAATTTTCCCGTCTTTTAAACAAGTTACTAATAGTAACTTACTATGTACAGAGGAACCCAAAATTTGTAGTTTTTCTAGTCCATTGTTTAGACTTGTATAATGTATATAGTATTTTTAAGCAATTCGTTCAATTAGTATTTATAAGTTCTTTTAATTTTGTTGTTCCTAAAAATTAGCAGCTAGGTTGTTACCCAGCAACTAAAAGTGCAAGAGGTAAATAAAGTATTGTAATGTACTGCACCAAGTACTTACGCCACTCACTTACGCTAAAACTGTAGGAATAAAGATTGCTTTTCTTTTCCTCGAAGCAGTGCTACGCATAAAAAGAGTCTGACTCACGCTTGGGATTCATAATGAACGGCCAAAAGTTTCCAAATAATCAACACAAACGAAAGAAAGCCAGTGTAGCAGAATCCAATATGGCGGTTTTCCTCAAATAGAGCCTAGTTTCCGCGCGAAATTTGTTTTAAGGTCGCAATCGCTGTTTGTCAAGATGATGAAACAAGACCCTCTTATCAAATTTAAGGGATGTGGCGATGGAACCACAAAACGCCGTAGTTTAAGAACGTCGTAAAACGAGGGCCTGCTGTATTTTAATATATCAAATGTAATTCTCAAAAATATGTAGGCAAACAAACCTGATGATCCATTTGTTGAGATCCTCAGTGGAGCGACAGGAAAAGAACTTGGTCTCGTGGGAAGTCACGACCTGGAAGCAGTACTTTTTGGACAGTATACTTGGGTGAATGGGCCGCACAGTCACCTTGCCACAAATGGACAAGTCCACGCTCTGCTGCATGATAACCAATGACATGAAAATTAAAATTCATCCTCTAAGCTAAATCCATCTAAGCATTGGAACCAACATTAATCTCCCGCTTCTGCAGTGTTAAGAGCTAACTGAACTGGGCAAAAGTTTTTTTACTCCCAGTAGGTGGAACTCTAATTCTAACAATATATCTCTAACTTTTAGAAAAATTAAAACACTTTTAATACTGTAAGACATGTTTCAAACATCTCCGTGTTCATCGTCAGTTACTGGAGGAAATAAATTACACGAGTGCTTATAAAGCCTTAAAACAAATATTAACTTTACAATCTATAATAATAGCAGTGAAAATTCCAGTAAAGCAATTGTGCATAAAACAAAAGAAAAACAAATTATAGAAGTTACGTAAAAAGACCCAAATTAACATGAAAAACTTAATTGCTTGTTCAATAAAGGCTTTTCCCAGAGGATGTGCAAGGCTTCTTTGATCTTAAGCTAATAAGTTGAGAAGGCAGAGCTGTTTTCTGATTGTGATGACATCAAGTTGGCAAGTGTTTCAATGTTTTTCCAAAGTTTATTTGTTTAAGCCTTAATTTTTCTAAAATTTATCTCAAGTCTGCTCATCTTACGTTCATATCTCTAACTATAATTACACATAGAATTAAAATTAGTTAGTCAACTTTAACGGAGTAAAAAAATATTCAGAGAAAAAAGAAAATAGACAAAAAATTACCTAGATTAACAATTGTAATCAAAATTCAAAAACCTAATCTAGGTTTTGACCTGAAATCAAAAATAATCTACAATAGCTATGATTAACAGCACAGCTTCGTTATCCGTTTAACATTGCGTTACATAATACGTCATGCAAGAACTAAAGGGAATATTTCCTCGTCCCCTCGTCCTGCGAAAATTGTTCACAACCATTCAACGCACTTTTTAAAAGCCTTTTATTGTAATTAATTTATAAACACAGTAAAAAATATCTCAGCCACTTTTAACAATGTTCACATAGTAAGTGAAGTTGGACGTTGAAACAAAAAGTATCATCATTCGATGGAATTTTTTTCTTTCTTTCTCACTGGCGCAAGGGCCACCACGAGAGCAAAAAATAACTGCCTACAAATATGACTCTGCTCATGCGCATAACCGTCTGGCGGAGTTTAGCTGCAAATATGACAACACTCATGCGTATTTTCGACCTTCTCTAGAACAAAAATGGCTCGTTTTCCAGAGTACGTTTACAAAGGCAGATTTAAGCAGTTTGTTAAATAACAAAAACAGTAAGTTTTTTTTTGTTTCAACATAATTAATTTTTTGAACTGATAATTTGCTTTTGCGATTAAAAGTGGCAGCGCCGTGTTATTTTCTCAATGAATTTGAAAACTGAAAAAAGCCAACTTGACTTATTTTACGAGGCAGCGCGCATTTTATTTCTTACAAGTTAACGCTCCCCACACAAAATTCAGTGATCAAATTATGAAACAATTATTGGACTAGGTTCAGCAAAATATCGTGATTTGTCATTGTCTCGCAAATTAATTATTTTCCTCAGCTTTTGGCTTCACGATTAAGGGGAGACAAAAAACGAATTCTAAGCTGTTAAACCGTTAGATTTTTTAAAAAGTCTACGATTTGAAAGAAGCGAACGATCAAACAAAGCTGATACACATAAAGATGATTGTTTCTTTTTCCTTTCAGGGTCCATTTCTATGACGAACTCACACCGCACATTTCAAAATATTCAACTCAACTAGGATGCGTAAAATAACAAAACAATGTTATGGCAACTAATCAATAATTCCTGCGATTTTATTGGCTAAAGAATCAATATCCTTTAACCAATATTTTAAATACTCGTTTGTTTCTATACTAACAAACTCTTAAACAAGTCTAATTTTTGCTACATGACGTGGGTGAAATTGACTCATGGAAAACATTAACTTCCTATTATATTGGTTTCACAATAATAAAGAACAAATTACATCAAAAAATTATCATAATAAAAGTATAATATAAACACAGAGAGAGAGAGAGAGAGAAAGAGAGAGAGAGAGAGAGAGAGAGAGAGAGAGTTGTGCTAATATTTTCATATATAAAACTAACAATTCTTCAATTTTTCTTTATTGATTTTTTTGTCAATCCTGAATAGATCTTAAGTTAATCTCTCATGAAAAACAGTAACTTCGCCGTTCAAAGTATCAAATTCATAATTAATAAGGATTGCTATCAGACAATTAAGTTTAATTAAGCAAAAACCTATTGAGTACCGCTTGCTAATTTTATTATACCATTCACCAACGTTGGGAAAAGCAAACCTGCGCAAAACAAGTACAATACAAAAGTCAATGCCGACAAAATACAACATGAGAAAAGAAAAACCGACATTATTTGCACATAAATGAAATATATACCTTTACTTTAGCTACTAGCGTGATGCTACAAAGTGTTTCTTTAATTTGAATATTAGAAATAGGATGTAAAACTTGATGTTAGAACCCACAAATTACGATATCCTGAACACAATATATAAAACTTAAGTATTTTAAAAGTTTATATGAAAGAAAGTTGGAGTTGAATGCAGGAATCGCTCGGAAATATTAAGTAAAGATACTTTTTACAAAAATTGATTAAAGATGGCCGGCGTATAGATGTGCTTTGATACTTGGCCATTTGAAAAACAAATACAACAATAAAGAATGCATTATGAGTTGTTTGTAGAAAACAACAAGAATCTTGGTCATTGATGCTTAAAACTCTATAATGATACATATTTGTAAAACCGTAAAGCCGAGGCTGTTCCGGTTGGAATCGTTTCAATATTGAAATATATTAATATTATCAACAGTTTTCTTCAACCTTTTGCTCAACTATTAGCATCGTAAAACATTTTGGCTTTCACTGAATGTTCACTTACTTTCCTACCAAAACTGTGCAAAAGAAACAACCCAATTACAAAAGCCACTGATAGAATTATCATAGTTAATAAGTAGCCGCAATATAAACATACCATTGGTGTCGTTTGCTCCCTCTCTGCGAGAAGTGACTCGTGAGATCTCGAGGTAGCGAGTCGGCCACCATGTTCACAGAATCCGCTGCTATAATATAACAATGACACAGAACTGTTAGACTTCGATTTGCAATCGTGTGATCGCGTTCTAGTAAGATTTTTGCTAACTCCAAAAATCATTGTCGACTCTTGCCAGTCGCCAATGGCTTGATATTTGATGTCATAAAAAAGTCATATGCACTCCGGTAAACAGCTTTGAAAGAAGATGCAATATTGAGACAAAATTATTTGTCCTTATTTGCTAATTCCAAATGGTCGTAAGTTTCTATTCGTTGTTTCCTTGCACAATATCGTGTCTTAACAGCGGGTAGCCACCCTTGTAACGCAAATTTTTACTCAACTCAAATATGTGGCGCACGGTTTGGTAGTAAATTTCTTTCACTGTAAAATTTTCAGATATTATTTCAGATAAATACAAACATTTCAAGGAAAATACTATCACCAGAATTTATCTGTAAAATTCATACAATTTATACAAAATAAAACAATTATGTTCATAGAAACTTTCTTTCATTTCCACTAAAATTTCCTAAGGGATTAAGATTTAGAAAGTAATGGCTTTCGGCTTTTCTTAGAGACAGCATGCACTTAGCTATTAAGAATTATAGTCTTTCCACTTTATTGAGTTGTAAATAATGAGCACGTTAGGTTTTGAAATATTCATTAAAGAAAGAAACTAGTTTTATATACAAGATCAAATAAAGCACTTAATTTCAAAAGCATAACTTCTGGCAGGTGAGCTGCCCGAGTGAGTTAACAAACTTCTTATTAAAAAAATTCTAACATTTACAAGTAAGTTCAAATTCTCGCACGGTGAATGTGTAATCTGGCATGACGTTACTATTAATATTGTACATACCGCAACATTTTGCTCAAAGACCTCTTTTAGAATTGCAATGAACACTTAAGTACCCACAGAGGGATTCTTTGAGATCTCCAGTTTTATTGAATAATCTTTGCCTCTTCAGTCACTTATGTAAGAACTGCAATCAAACCCTCTTTCTAAAATGTTTCTTTTAAACTTTGTCTTTGTCATATCAAATCGTTTCAGACTGAGCCAGAGGACCGACAAACCGCTTGTAGATAAGACTTTTTAAGATTCTTCATCTCCACGAGGGTTTCTAAATACAAGATTTACTCTGAAATCCTATACTGTACAATTGCTCCAATCAAAATAGCGAAAGTTATTAAGATTTTATTGAGAGTGGTGTTTAGAGTATGTTCATTAACATAAATAATAAAGCGCAAGGATTTGTAATGTATACTCAATCTTCATTGACTTCAATAACAAATAATGTTCACTCATTGAATAAGATAAGAGTTCTCGACATGAAGTGATAGAAAACAACTAGGTTAAACTAAAACAAATTCGGAAACTGGAACAAAACATCCGAATTAAAATGGTTTTGAAAAATACTATCGACAACACTATGAGAAAGTGACTTTCATGTCTTGAATACAGCGAGCGTTGCCGTTGAAGTAAACAAACAACAATCGTATACAATTCATTAAAATGCATCAAATATGTAAAAATGTCAAAGGGAAGCGCTATTTATGGAAAAATAAGTAAATAAATCGCTTCGAGCGGAAACTAAGATACGTAAATTTCCAGGGAGTGGAGTACGTAAAAGGTCAGGTGCCGCACGTCCAGAATGTATGAACTCTCTCCTTTTTCCCGCCTTTTGATTTCTGTTTAATTTTGAGTTTTTCTTACGCGTTTCAAGCGGCTTTTCGACTTTCCAACAAATTTCAGGAGGCTATGTACAAAATGATGAAACAAAGTTTTCAAAACAAATTCCTTCCTCTGAAGTGTTCACTATATCCTCATGCAACCATGTAAGGTTATCTATAATTATCCTCTCGAATCAATGGTCTTTAGATGGGTTTATATGCTATAAACTAACACATACTGATTATTCTCTCATAAGTCATAATACATTGATGTTCGTCTTATTGCTTTTGTATAGCACTAACTAAATGATGATATGAACACAATTTGCAGTTATGGACAGAATTTGATTAACTACAAAAAAATGCAAGAAAATACTTTTAGTCTTCATTAACGCGAATCGGTTATTAGCCCTTGCGGTGTAACTGTAACGCTTTCAAAAGTATTCAAAACCTCAAGCAACAGAAAGGCCTCACTTGCTTAATAAAATGTTTCAAAGACATTAATCCAAAAAATCTTTTTTAAAAAAAATACTGTTTTTGACAAAGAGTTTTGTTTCAGATTTATTCAAAATCTCTTTAAATTTGTGACAAATTTTTTGGTAACGCTAATCGTTAGTAAATATTTCAAAAACGTTTTTAGACATATATACAGGTTGCACATCTTTTCAAAAGCTTTTTATAGTCGCCAAATTTTAGAAATGAAAATTGAGAATTCCTCTCTGGCCCCTTACATATGCACATAACTACAACTTCATATTTAGTTGCTAACATTTGTAGAAATGGCCAAATTTTGGGGATTGTTTATGTTTCGAAAAAGTTCTTTTTTAATTTTTGACTTAATCACCCTCACTCCTCTTAACAAAAGAGTTTACTGTGGCATCCCCTGTATTGTTCTGCTATGCACTTTTGAAAAGTACATCGAATATCATTATACATAGATACTGATGTAATACCAGAATTTTTCCTTTTACTAAAATATCATTTCTTATCGCACGCAGTGAGCATACTATTTTTATCTTTCACGCCTGAGGATAATTGTGTCACCATGGTTACTGACATGATTAGCCAATTACAAGAGAGCTTCCAACTCAGGCCCGCGCGACCTGTTCTTTTGAACTGAAATTCATTTACAAAATGGCCACTTTTAATTGCACCACTTTGCTGTTTCGAAACTAAATAAAGTTTTTTTATGTGGAAATTTCATCAGAATCTATAAATATTTACTCACTCTTGAGAGATATATACTTTCAGCACTCGAAGATAATAATTCGTATTCTCAAGCGGGCATGTAATATCCTCTATATTCACCAGTACAGATTCCATCAAAAAAGATGCTCAATTAAAAAAAACCAAACAGTAGTTCTGATGCCGTTCCTAAAATCACGTTTTTAATATCGAAACGTGACTTGCAAACTTGACCTCTTGTTTTATTTTGTTTGTAAGGAGAATATTTGTTTCTACAAACACCAAAACAAATGCAACCCAACGCCCACGACTGCACGTCAAGGAAACGTAATTCCACTTCATTTTAATTTTATTATAAATGCTACTCACAAAAAATTTTAAAACATCAACTTAATAACGTTTTTGTAAACTATTTCTTCGGGTCAAATGTTTCCCAGAAAGAACATACTTGAGGCAGCAACACAACATTATATACTGCCTTTTTGTTTGGAAAAAACGACAAAGTAGTACATTCATGTAAAATAACTTTATATCTTTTCTTTGAAAACTTGTAAAAAAAGTTACTTTATGTGACTAAACTTTTAACGTTCTCTATTTTTTGATATTCCATTTTTCTCTCAACTTTTTGATATTCTATTGTTTCCTTCACTTTTTAATATTCTATTCCTCTTTATTTTTTGATATTCTATTGTTCTCTTTATTTTTTGATATTCTATTGTTTTCTATTTTTTGATATTCTATTGTTCTCTCTATTTTTTAATATTCTATCGTTTTCTCTATTTTTTGATATTCTATTGTTCCTACTCTTTTTGAAATTCTATTGTTCTCTATATTGTTTAATTATGTTGATAATCTATTTACTTCACATTTCATCTTCTCTTACTAGAAATCCATATTATTGTCACCATTATTGTCACACTATTACACTCTCCATTACTCTAGTATAACATATTATTGTCAACATCCAGGGATGGATCCAAGGAATGAAGGAAGGGGGACGGGGCAGAGGGGCCGCTGCCCCCCTTTTAGGAAATTTCTGATGTATTTGTATGTGTTAAATTAAATATCATATCATATCATAATTTATATTATAATAAAATTAATCAAACATGTTTTAATTGTATCGTATTTTTTTCATAAAATTCATGAAATGTAAGCAATAAAGCCCATAAATGGAAGCGTTTCATCTCTCAAGACCTCAACAGGCGGGTTACTTAAATTATGTAGAGTGAGAAACTGATATATTCCACGTAATCATATAGTAGAAATGCGCACCGTGTATTATTTGCCAACGCGGAATAAACTATTGTTTAAGTTCCAATTTTGTGTTGAATTAATTAATTTTATTTCAAACCGACAGACAGAGAGAGACACTCACAGAATCTATATATGTGCCCCCCCCCCCTCCTTTCAACAATTTTGGATTCGCCCTTGACATCACTGTCACACTAGTGCACTCTCCATTACTCTACACGTCTCTCATTAGTGTCATATATTATTGTCAACATCACTGTCACACTAGTGCACTCTCCATTACTCTACACGTCTCTCATTAGTGTCATATATTATTGTCAACATCAC
>JANCMA020277430.1:0-12354 GCA_024336925.2 Zoanthus solanderi | reverse complement strand
ATTAACTTTTTTTTTTTCATTTTTGGAATTGCTTCCTTTGTTTTTTTTTTTTTTCGGTATTGGGGGTTGGAGCATTCAGAAGTAGTTCCTTGACATTCCCTGATTAACCTTACTGTGAAATGCTATATATAAATTATCTAAAAAAAACGCTCTAAACTGTTATTATCAATTGTCACTTGTCACTTGCCATTTGAAAATCCTTGGTGAGTGAAAAAAAGCTCATTTAAGATAACTGCTCAAGGTGAGCGATTTTTGTCTTAATATTAGACTACATTACTTGGCCAAAACAATGTTGTTCCCACACAATCTAAACTAAACATTTTTTTAAAAACCCGACAAAAATAAAAGTTAAACAATAACAATAACCAATAACGCGAGCAGCCAAAAACAAAGACCATACGATATCTCAAACTGATATGGCAAACCCGATAATACGTCCGTTGTTTGACATTCTTAACGAAGCTACTCTGAAATGTTATGATGAATCACAAACGGAACATGTGCTTTTTATTCTTTGACGAGGCGAGCGATTTTTCATGAGCAGGTTATCTATTTGTCGCTCTTCTCAGATTGATTTTGTGCGAATGATGGCGAGCGAGAACGATCGCTCACCTAACGGCAAGCACTGATTAAGCGACTCTACATTCATTTAACAAGCAACTTTCAGTGATAAACAAAAACGGGTACAATAATGTATTGTCCAAGAGTTAATTATCGAGATGAAAGTAACGAGCACTCTGGTAAACTTACCTGTTTTTTTCGCAATACAATTTTGTCGTGTGTGGCGTATCTACAAGACCATTTGAAAACATCTTCACTGAGAGGACAGATTGCAATATACTGTTTGCAAAACAGGTGTTGCCTAAATTCTGAATACCTTTTGGTACAAGATACGTCCAATGTTAATTGGAGCTAAATACTGCAAACTTTATAGGAATAAAATGAAAACTAGCGACTCTTCGGATTTCTTTCTTTCACGATTTGAAAAATTTTAGTGAAAGAAATGTTCCAACAGTGGTCAATACCTCACACTCTTTGGCCAATAGGGTTTGAACTCTTTCAGGGTGAAGATTGGTCCGAGGTCACAATGTGCTATAGCAAAATACGATTCCAAATCGTCTGTTTCTGCAGCTTTTGGATGTTCTTCATAATCAATTTCTAGGTTCTGAGTTCTTCGCAGCTCCTGGCTCTCGATGTCAGTGGTCACTTCAACAATGGCCTCTCGTGAAAACCCTAGTATACCAGAAAAAATTAACTTCTTCAATTAATTCTTTTTGTCAAATCTGAACAGGCTTCAGTTCTATATAGTTATTTTTTAAATAATAGTCCTTCGTTTCCTGCCATAGTGCAGCAGGGCTCTTGCAATAAAAATGTCACGCAGTCATAGTTGAAACTGCAAGTGAGGAGCCTTTATAGGCCAGAGTGTATAGGTTTTTCATTGTTTGTGTGTGTGTTTGTGTGTGGAAAGGGGGGCATGCAGAGCCCATAATCCCAGGTCGTAGAGGTGAGAAGTGCAACTGATGACTGCTACACCCACCTGACTCCCCTGAGCCTGAGGCAAATTGTCTTAGTAAAATTACTTTGGGTTTGTTGTTGAAACCATTTAGTCAAATAAAGGAAGGTTTAGTGTTAACCTGAACTTAATGGCATTCCTAATGCTTTTGTGGGAATTTCAGAAGGAATTTACACAACCCACATGTTGATGTCAATAGTAGACGTTTATTTCTAGGGAGTTGTTTTTTATTTCTAGGGAGTTGTCAAATAGGGCCAACCTCTCAACTTCCCTTCAGGGTGCATTTTCCTTTTCCTTTTTTTAATGTAATTATTTAGCATCTTGAGAATAAAATGTATGTATGTATGTATGTATATGTAAGCTTCTCAGTTCTCCGCAGTGGTAGGTGGTCTTCAACAATATAAGCTCACAGAACCATTTGATACACTGCCACTGCCACTGCCTATAACGCCGGCAAAACGGCTTCCCACTCGCCAAAAAACAGTTTTGAAAAATCTATTGAAGTGTGTAGGAAAGCAATTGAAGAATGTGGCTTAATCAACTTCAAATTAAAATGTTTCATTATCGCCGTAAGGAAAGCACAAAGCTGCCGTTACGAGCGTTAGCCTTCCGTCAAAGCAATCCAACGTACATTACATTACAAGTGCTTTGACAAAGGGATAACGCGAGAAACGCAGCTTTGTGAGTTTGTGGGTTCCTTACGGTGATGATCAATCAGAATCATATGTAAACAATGCATGCATTTTCCGGCCAAACCCGAGATACAATTAACATATACATGTAATTTTCTTTTGTCAGATTTTGCTGTTTAAGCCATTTTTGGTTATAAAGCTCATTATTACGCTTCACTAAAACGTTTCGGTCAACCGGAGTGTCATTTGATTGGTCAAATGCACTACGCATGTAACTCAGGTGTGGCCCTCGTCACACCGGCGATTACATGGGCAGCATTTCAAAACTACAAGACTATCCAAAAAGCCTATAATTGCAAATTACACACCTGTTAAACAGATTTCTTAAACATTTTTAAGTGTTTTTCTCCAGAAAAAAAAACATCGAAAAACTATTTTAAGAAACTCGAGTTTACTTTTACTATTCAAATATAATTACTGAAGTGTTTACCCGACATTTTCAAATCAGTTTTAAACATCGTGTCCATCTCTCAGTCACCTAGACTTGAAAAACTATGGCGCGATTCACAAAATAGTTTCATTCATTTCGAGACATCACGCGCGATTCTATAACAGCTAGCATTTTCTTTGCCAAATGATTTTTAAAATTTGAGCATTATACCTTCAGCATCAAAAACATTTCAAATTAAATGCAAGAACTAATTTTGATTTTGAGATGGCGATACTACAAATCTACAAAATAATGACGCGGTGCAGCAGATGAAAAGAAAAAAAAAACTAAAATGAAAAAAAACGGTCAGTAATGGCCTCGAACTAGGTCCGTGCATGAACACGAAGAGTCAAAAGTTCTACCATGGAGCCACGCTCGCAAGACTCTTTCACCTCCGTCTACGGTCCATAATTTGCATCCACAAATTTCGTTCTACAACCACTTCCGTCGACATTTCACCCCCACAATACTCGTTCATGCACGCACAAGCTAAAAATCGGGCCATTTACTAACTGGCAGCACCGTTGATTACCTTGAGAGAACGCTGTATCGCTCAAAGTCAAAGTACTGGGCTTGTAATCTAAGAGGGTCGTCAAGTTTCAAAAGGAAAAAGTGTTACATGGGCAATGCTTTTCTAATATAATGGAAAGAAGTGTCTTTGTAAAACCATTCGCCTTGAATTTCAGTCACTTTTTTGTGTTTTTGTTGCTTACGACAACACATTGCTCATCATTAATAACAAGTTCCCCAGGAAGTTCTTCGAGTGCTTACAGTAATTGTTTAAAACTATAAGAGCTTTCCAAATACAGGATTCAATAATCGAGAAGCTTGAATAGTCCGTAGCAGAAGCTCGTATATCTGAAACAACAAATGCCCTCAACAAAACTGACAGACCACTATCCTGCACTACCCTGCTTATTTGACAAGTGCGTGTTGTGTCAAGAAACTGGACCTACGGCTTAACCCTATCTTACACGGCGGGCTTTTTGAGGTTGTTTCTACAACCTGTAACTTCTCACCAATTCAACGAAATTAAATGAAACATGGCTCAATTATAGTTGCTGAGAACGCAATTTATTTGATGTACTTTAATTGTCAAACTACGTCGCAGTAGCAAAATATACTTCCAAGCAATTTAACCTATCTTACACAAGGGAGGAAAAGGCTGGTGAGCACAAAGTGTACCCGCGGTTTATTAGGTAAAATTTGGCGATTAACGTGTCCTCCGTTGCCTCGTTGGATTTCTTCACGATACCTTCTCTAAATTTTTTACGGTTTTAGATTTGTATTTATATATGTGATATGTTTTCCTTAAAAGTAAAACATACAATTAACATATCCGAAAAGATACGAAGGTCCAACCTGATGATTGAGCTTCTACTCAATTATTTTACGAACCTCGGTGTTGGTCTGGCAGGGCCTGCCGCACGCCGGTAGAATAGCACCTTAGCAACAAGGTCAGGTGCAGTCAATATCATTGGATCTATAACAAGAATAATAATAGAAAGCGCTATGGCGTAAACATGAATGTTAAAGGAAAACGAAGCGAAGCCGAGAAATAATGACTCCACACATATATTTCAATCAATAATTTTAATTGTCCTTTGTATTGTTTTTTTTTGAAACAAAATTAATTTAATTTTGATTTGATAAAATTACAATCTTTTACTGACATCATTATTCTTGATTACAGATAAATTCTGTTCTATTATCATTAACAAAATATAATTTTAATTCTTTTTCTAAATGCAGACTTACATCTATTTTAAATACAAGAGAGACCTGCAAGTCTAATGCTAGCGTTCTCACGTGAACAACAGGGAACGAATTGCTAAAGCAAGCGCATAAGAACCAGCTCTCAGGAACGATAAATTGTCAGAAACCAGCCCGAGTTGAGAAAAACTAAAATGCTTCAGGAAAATAAGCCGGTCAACAGTTGGAAAGATACAGAGCTGATTTTCTCGTTGACTTTCAAATTCTGGCGGACTGCTTTTTGATTCAGTTCCCATCACTTCTGAGGCCAGCAAGCTGACGTGAGACTGACTTCACTTGAAATCGGAATTCGTAGAGGTAAAAAGAGACTTAATTTATTTTGAAAAACATTTGCCTTCGTTGAAAAAAAAAACATCACTACCTTGCTTTTTATTTCTTTTTAAAACTAATTAATGAAAATATTATTACGAAAAATTTGAACAATTTAGCCGCTGTGAACGCCAACTGGTAACACTACTGCACTAGACATATCATCCCAGAATGGAAAGCTGATTCTTGCAAATGCTTTTAACGGTAAAAATAAATTTTTGTGTTGTTATTGTTTTCTTACACGGTAAGAAGACAAATTCAACTAAGCTATTCTAAAACTAAACTTTTGATAGCAACTGTGATGTTGTTCACAACAAAGCTTGAAGCGTACTTGTTGAACAGATTTCAAAAAAAATATGCGAATATGTGCATCAGCGAGTGAGGCATGAGCTTTAATCAACACTAGGATGAGTACGGACTATCAAGAAGTATAGGGGGCGCCTAATATATACAGCAACTGTTGGTTTTCTCGTTTTGGTCTCTCCCATATTAATATATGACTCATGTATTCTATTCTATTTATGAAATACCACACATACTAAAACACATTCGGGTTAGCTGGAGGGTTAATGACCATATACACCACCTGCCTTCAGTAACAGACATGCGAGGTTTGGAAGTTTGTTTCCGAAGTCGTGCTTAGTTTTCTGTGGACGCCAATCAAATTTTGTTTTTGTTACAATACAAGCTTAGAGAAAGTGCTCGCATTCTGTTGGTTGCTTAAAGTTCAATAACAAACTTCATTTGTCCTTAGGAACATTTCCAAACAACTTGGCGTACAATAATGCAACCAAGAAACGGATAACAAATATGTTTATACTAGCAAGAATAAGGAAGGTCTTTAGCCTCGATTGTAGTTCCATCGGTAACAAAATTATTTTCTCCGGGACAAACATTTGCTTTGCTGCATGAGCTGGTTAAAAGGTGATGCAAAAAGGCAATAAAAATAGTAAGCACATTAATAAATTGCAAACCAAGGCCTGTGTTAAAGATGAGAAATAACACAGCTGTAAACAAAGCTATTTGCATATAGAAACTAAATTAACGCGCAAGATTAAGAAATGAGTTTCAAGTTCAAACTTCGAATATCGTGTTGACACAAGGCTTAATGAAACACGACAGCAAACTCGTAAGTAGCAAATGCAAATCATCTCTGTATTAGTTGGTTAACTTTCCTTAAGATGCTAAGGCCGAGGCTGTAAGATGGTAGCGTTATAAAGTCGTGTGTGCATGGGCTGCAGGGAGAAAAAATTACTATTTCCGCGTAACATAAGATAACAAAATAATTTTCGTCAGCCACTAATAGTGCGATCTGTAAAGATTTACGGCCAACCAGAGCGTCTGACACAACATGGAAAAGGTGGGAGCAACTTAAATGATTTTCTTCAGCTTTTGTTAAATTACCAGTAGGCGCGATTAAAACAAGTTTGATTGAAACCATCAAAATACAGTCACGAAGTCGGAAATAAACTTTTTCCTGTACATAAAAAAATCAAGTTCTCTCCCCTAAAGCGTGTATGTAGCATCAATGTCTGTATATCCTAACTAAGTATTACCATATATGATTCGTCAATGGTTCTATTTTATATATATATGTATATATAATATTTATATAAATCAAAGTGTATAATGATTAAAATAATTGCTTTGCTCTATTAGAAATGTTTCTCTAAAAAAACAATTTCAACTGGTCACAGACATGTGCATTTTATCTAATCGCCAGTAGCAACCATCCTAATGAATTCTTATTGGTTCTTTTGTGGACGTAACTCGATATTTTTGAAGAAAACGCTTTCTACAGAAGGAAATCTTAAAGAGAAAGTCAAATCTTAAATAAGCAAATGAATTAACTCTAAGATGAAACGTTTGATCTGCATCTTCATAGAGTATAGTATCTGCATGATGTTTCACTTTGTCCTTTAGATGGAACTCTGACGAATAGAAGAGCAAACACTGAAAACGTCAACTTTCAACATTACTCACGGCGAAAATGAAACATTTCAACCTGGAGTTTAACTAAGTGTTTTATCTATTGGCTGAGGCAATTCAATTGTTTAAAAACTATATACGTTTTCAGCGTCAGCCCCTGGACTCAGGCACCCGCGGGTCCTTAAAAAGTCTTATATTTGATTTTGAGTTTTTAAGGCCTTGAAAAGGTCTTAAAAATTGAAAAGTTCTTTGTTTAGGCCTTCAAATATCTTAAATTTGATTTTTAGTCCAAAGTGACTCTTTCGCTGGTTAAAATTTGAAGCCCTCTCTGGCTATCTTGCTTATGCACACTGAATGCCTCGAAGAAGCATCGAAAAATGCATGGAAAAGTATACGAGCAGTCACTTCAAAGTTAGCAATCCTGTTGGTCGGCAGCATCCTGACTAATATTTTACTTGATTGTGTGACCAACATTTTTATTTGCATAGGTCTTGCATAGTTGGAATATGCAGGAACCCTGCTGGTCAACAAAGGGCCAAATAAGTTTTATACACTCTTACTAAAGATAATCAAACATTTCATCAAAGAATTGATTTAATTGCACGATTAATTTCTCTTTAAAGTTACAACTCGTTGAAATTTTAAAAAATCTCTATAGAGATACTGATGAAATACCAGAATTTTTCCTTTTACTAAAAAATCATTTCTTCATAGTGCGCAGTGAAGATACTACTTTAATCTATCCCGTGTTAGGATATTGGTGTCGCCATGGTTACTAATATACCTAGCCAATCACAAGAGAGCTTCCTGTACGGGCGCGCGCGGGCCGGTTCTTTTGAAAATGAATGATAAAAAAAGTTGTGTTGATGTGGAAATTTCATCAGTATCTAAACAGAACATTACATAGCCGCTTGAGGATACGAATTTTATCTTTTCGTGCCGAAAGTGTATCTCGCTCGTTCGCTTCGCTCACTCAAAGTACTTTCAGCAATCGAAGATGAAATTCGTATCCCAGCGCGGTAATGTAATATTCTCTACTTAGCGAGAGTTAGTTCAAATGTTAGTCAACGATACTAATTTTTACTAAACAATTATAAATTCTCCCTTAATTCTAATCTTAATGGTAGCAGAAAAGGTCTGTCTGCTTGAAGCTATAAGCCTAAGAATTTTTTTGACACATATTACATGTTAAACTTGTTCATAATCATGCATGAAATTTCAGGACAAACGCTTGTCACAATATAAAAAAAGTAGCGGTTCTAGCGGCTCAGATCTATGTCACGAGCCAAATCCGTCAATCAATCCTAGACTGTCCAAAAGATATATAGTAATTTTTAAAAAGCTCTATTTAACCAAGAATAAAGCATAACCACCCATTCCGGGTACACAGATCGAACATTCAGTTTCATTTCTAACTTTGGCACCACTAAATAACAAGACTAACTCATTACGGTTAAAATCAACTGCTGCTATTTGCTGAAATCAGAATGCAAAAATTAGCAAGTTTTCTTTGTTTTTCTAGTTTCAAAACATCCTGCAATCGAAAGTCCCACGTTTAACAGTTTATTTGGTGGCAGGAAACAACCTTTGAAGGACCATTGCCGAATGCGAGTTAAAACTCCAAAAATGAACGTTAATGAAAAGAATATAAGGTCTGTTGTGTCACAGATCATACAGTACTCATCGATTCATACTCATGGTCCTTGAATACATCACTGATAAGAGCCCT
The DNA here is from genome assembly GCA_024336925.2 of Zoanthus solanderi. Taxonomy (NCBI): domain Eukaryota; kingdom Metazoa; phylum Cnidaria; class Anthozoa; order Zoantharia; family Zoanthidae; genus Zoanthus; species Zoanthus solanderi. Next base: position 3,979 of record JANCMA020277430.1, on the reverse strand, counting down.
CAACTTTACTGCCTTTTACATTTTGGAACGTTTGGAAGGGGGCTCGTCGCGTGATCCACCCCTACCTTGACCATCAAAATTTGGGTTACTAACATCTTCAAGGGCTTGCAGAGGAGGAAAATCTAAAGTTTGAGCCTCATTCCAACCAGCACCGTCCCCAGGGGAACTCCTTCTCGCCTGACCATCTCCCTTTGGAGTCCCCCCACGGTCATCCTTATCATCCGGGACACCAGTAATGGTGTCTGGTGGGGTTGTACTACGGCTGCGTGGACCTAAAACAAACCATCTCAATTAAGGACTTTTGCAGACGGATTATATCAGAACCTACCCATTGACAAAACAACGAATTCCCGAAACACACAAACATTTGAAAAGATAAGGATACGCTACGACTTGAGGAATTGGCTACAATGCAAAATCTTGCCGGGATATCAAAACAGATTTAGAACTACGGTAAAACAATTTCTTACTTATGTCCGATTTGAAGAACATAAAATCATTATTAATCTTAACTTATGCAAGTAGAATTGACTCACAGTACATTTAAGTTGTTCTGATAAAAAAATGAGAAGATAGTGGGTTTGAACAAAGAATTGAGTAATTTCTACTTTTATAGAAAAAGAAGTTTAAAATTTACTTCCGTTCTTCACGAATAGGCCATGGTTTCTGATATAAGTTAAATGACTTTATATCCTGAAGTTCGTTTAAAATCGAATATTTAAATTGACAGCTCCTATCAGTAAATTATTATGGCCTTCTAACCTCCTCTCGCAAGTGACTTTGCTTTTCGGCCAGCTATGAACAAGAGAATTATTCCCGTTAGTAGAGTTACTCCACACAACAACGTCTCTGAGTTGTAATTAGTAGTACAGTACAATGTTAATATCTACTTTTTTTAGTCTGTCCTTACAAAATAAACTCTTCTAGCTGTACATAATATCACCTAAAGAAAAATATTTGACAAGAAACGATACAAGGATTTAAAAGTTCACTTCAAATAGGCAGAACTAAATCTTTATTTATGTAGCTTTCTTAATCTTTAGTCTGTTTCAGGTTGAAATATTTGGTGCATAATTGGAGTTCTTTTGATGAACGTACCTTTTGGTATACAATTTAATAAAAAAGCTAACTGCATTAGACAACGTTTCGTTGCCATCCCGGCAACATCATCAGGTCAGCTGAATGTGGGTCTAATGTTTTACACCATGTGTATAATGAATAAAGATTGATTGATTATTTTGATGAACGTAACTTTGGTATACAATTTATAATTGGAGTTGAGAGCTGAATAATTTTCGTACAAATTTAAACTAATCAAAATCACACAAAAAATATGATTGATACTAATGGCCATTGCACATTTTCTCTATAAATATTAAGAAAACTGAGTTCATGCATGTAGGAGAGCTCAGTGCTAGCAGGACTATTTGGAGTGTACGGACATCATTTACTGAATAACAACAAACACATGACGGAGCAAATTTTTAATTACTGAAATAGAATGGACAATCAACACGCAACTGATCCAATCTACAAAACTATGACATCACTTGATTTCGTACAGATCTTTGTAAGCGAGGTTACAGACTTTTTCCAAGTCTTTTTGAAAGCTAACGTTTAAGACTCAAAATTAATAAATGTTTTTTAAAACCCAAAATATATTACAAACTGAAAAGGTTTCAAATGAATAGCCATAAATGACGATTAAACCAGGTAAAGCTAACGCATGTCGGATGTCCATTGTTTGTTTCAAACAATTAACAAAAAATACAATCACTGAGCATTCTATACATTGGAATCAAGAATTATTTAAGGGAACAATGAGTAATTTTCTTTTCGCTAGAAGTAGAGCCCAGAAATTCAAACTTTTTCATAACATTTGATTTGTTTTTTAGACTTATTCCAGAAATTTTTTTCTTTACCAGACTTTTTTCACTTTTCAACACTCTGCACAAACACTGATAAACAGTCACATACTTATCAAACAAATTCTTCACCTTATCCTAATCTCTTTACATCATTCTATAATAAATACATCTCAACTTACTTTCTTGTAATACTAAACCTGACCCACCATATCACATAATAACATAAATCCATCATCTCCACCCTATACAAAAACAATCGCTCCACTTACCCCCCTTATCACGTGTTGCTTTGGCTCCCTGATCACCCCCCTATGGGGACAAAAGAAATAACATTTACTAATATCTAACAGTACAATTTATACAAATCAATGATTTCTTTCTAAATGACTAAAGTCCAGCAAGTTTCAATCAACTTACACTGAAATGATAACGATTATTACACATTTACTGTTTGTATAGCATTGCCTGTGGTACACACAACCAAAAGTAAATAAAACAGTTGATGATCAAAAACTCATTTAACCAAACACTGAAATTGATGCTAAATAACCCCAGCATTTAAGCAAGTACTTCTGTTCATTTAGTTCATAATAAATCAGAGAGATCTAATCAATAATATAGTAATTACTCTCAGTTCCCAAAACACTATCCGTCCGACTATTAATTTTTGAAATTTTTTCTAACCAGGCCATTTTTATTCCAGACCTCCATCCCCCAAAATGTTTACAGTGGGCAAATTCTGCTAAGCAATTTGAGGACTGAGTGCCGTCTACTGGCATCATTTAATTTTCTTCGAGGCATTTTTCTTTTTATCTGGATTAAAAGTGAACCAAATTTAATTAAATCAGTACGGTGACTAACATAAGAAATTAGTCTGTCTGTGTGTTTGTAGAAAATGTTCTACCCAGGACATTTTTGTTCCAACCCTCGCTACTATTAATTCTAGCAAAAGATCCCAACCCCCCCGGCCTGATTATTCCAACTTCCCGTTTATTTGGAACCTGAGAGTAATGAAGGTACAGCGTACACAATGCAATAGTTTTTCTTGGTCAACTCTTATGGTTCTGTAGCAACAGTTCTTTCAGTAAAAAAGTCACTCCTATTATATCACAAAAGAATGGTCTAGCCCATCTGAAAGGCTAGGGAGTTTCAGACAATTTAAATAAAGAATGTTATAATTATAAAGTTCCATTAAAATTACATTGCAGAACCAAGGAAACTGACTACGGAGCGTTAATTACATGTACTGAAATCAGTTACAATGATAAAATAGCGGATAGAATACTCTAGGTGAGTGAAGGACGAGCTTATATTGTTATGATTGAAATTACTGTGTGCAATTTAGTGCTAAAACTTTTATGCTCTGGTTTTCACATCTCCAGCCTATTTTCACCCACAACTCAATTTAATCCCTCAAAGTAGTTCAATATTTAAAAATGCTGAAAGTTGAAAAAAATTTAAACAGAAAATTAAAAGCCCCGAGCAGCACATGCAAAAATCAATAAGTGAAGTCATTCATAAAAGTTAATAGCTTAATTCACTGCTGTCAAAGTTGAGACTTAACATTTTGGGTATTACCCACAAAAGAACACGGCTACGTTAGCTGACTTCAAAAACACTAATGTCTGATAATTGTTATCCACAATAATTATTCAACATGGGTTGCAAGGCATGCAGACGAAATCGGCAGTTCATACTTTGCCTGATTTGCCAGCCCACACATTGATCGAGTCAAATAGCTCATTGAATCCATTTGCCTTGGAAATAAACAAAGAATATAATCAAAACCTTAGAAAATGATCCTGATGTTTCTATTTCAAACTTCAATAAGGCTTTTTAGCAGCTTGCTCAGTTTTCAAAAGTTATAATGAAACTAATACGAAAATAGAAAAAAAAAATTTAACCAAAAAAATCAAAGTTTTAATTGTTGCTGATCTATGTAGAAGCTGTTCCGAGGTGATAATAACTGATATTATCAAACATTAAAAACAAGTTTTATGTACTATTTACAGTTTTACGCAACAGCTAAATTTTACCGCAAAAATAACTGTGTTGTTAAAATTTTAACAATAATTCAGCAATAAAATAATTAAAAAATATAAGTCAGAGAT
>JANCMA020277325.1:0-12358 GCA_024336925.2 Zoanthus solanderi | reverse complement strand
ATCTCTCAAATCGTTTATTCTTCAATCAGCTGTCCACATTATTATTATTATTATTATTATTATTATTATTATTATTATTATTATTATTATTATCATCATTATTATTATTTTGCGTCAAACGCCACCAAAGAGAACCATTTTCGGCCTTGCACCAAAATTCGATTTTAGGTTGCTTTCAAACGGACTCAAACCTACTTGGTATATGAATTCTGGAAACAATCTTTGTTTCAAAACACGAACAAGTGCCACCTGCCTCAAAAACTCAAATTAAATTTTCGAGCAACTATAAAGCGAAATTTTGGGAGGGCTTTCTGGTGAGTATTGCTCTAGCGAAAATTGATAAACTGTAGATTTAAGCTTATAAAAGCTATCAGCAACTCAAAATTATTCGTTTAGTCATTGTTAAAAGTAAAGGGAATTATGTTTTGATTTAATACCTGCAATTTAGGAGGTAAAACAACAATGTAATTCAACACAACTCATGTTTAATGACGGCATAAAAACAAATCATAGTTAAAGCCCGGTTAAAGCCAGGACGGGAAAAAGTAGGTGACGATGAACAATGAATTGACAGAAATTTTCAAATGTATTTCCAATAAAAATGCATCCCAGTTTTCGGCTAGCGATCGTGATTCCGATCATTCTATCAGAGACGCTTTGAAGATGGGGCAGACTACATTACAATCAATTAAAAGGTGATTAAATTAACGCAGTTTTTTCATAGAACACCGCCGGGAAATGATCTTTTCAGTTTTGACTACAGTGACCAATTCCGCTGCAAAATCAGCTCAAAACCATTCCTCGTTCATTTTTAGTTTACGAGTAGAATGCTCTAAACTAAATTAAGGTTTGTGAATAAAATATTTTTTTGGCTGCTTTTTTTCAATTTCTTACCAGAGCCCAAAAAAACGTTAATCTTTTTTTTGTAATTTTAGATCAAATCAAGGTAAATGGAGTGCTACTTAATACACATTATAAAGTTAAACAAAAAATATAGTTATACAAAGTAAGGCATCAGACCTATCATCACATACGCGCTCGTTTCACGGTTCATCCCAATAAAAGCGATTCTTCAGTCCCCGTATTGCGATCAAAAAATTATAAAAGTATGGCATAGAATGGAAAACAACTGAACTCGCCTCACGGATGTTAAGGCAAGAATGAAAAATCTGATGTACTAGCGCTATCTTTGTTAGATTGTCAACGAACGTATTGTCTAAGAAATAAAAATGTTATTTATTGTAACACAATTTTACAATAAACAAAATTTGGCGCTTCAAATTCAATTCGTTTTGAAAGTTTTGCAAAGATTTGTACTTTTGTCGAATTATGGTGCAAAAATGTTATCTTTTTTAGAATAATTTTTTTACAAACACCGTAAATAAGAGATTAGCGTACGCTGGCTAGGAGAGCGCACCACACAGAGGACACTATAAGTGATTTATTCAAGTCCTGATTTACAGCGACCAACCACCAATAAATCAGAACAGCAGGAGACAGCATTCCTAATGTGTTCGGGGAGGTATTCAGTTGTTTTATTTTGGGTCCAAACTATATTTATAGTTCTTGATTATGTAATCTTAACATTGCTCTCACTGGTAACGAATTTGTTTGCATTTACTTTTTTCGTGTTTCGCTGTTACGCTTTTCACTTTTTCGTAGTATCTCGGGCGCAGTTAAGCTTTTGAAGTAAATATATGTTATTTGCCAGTTTGGAGGTTCGTATAGTGAAAAACTGTGAACGAGTTTTTGATTATTATGTCATCTCAGGATAGAAAAGGATAAAGGGGAAGAAGATGGAGCACGTTGGAATGAGCAATGAGCGCCGAATAGAGTTAAGAAAAGCACAGAAGAAAAGGCAGAAAAAGAGAAAATTGGAAAGGAAAACGTTAAAGAATGTCGAAAAAAATATCAAAGAGAAGGAAGACGGAAAAATTTTTGTGACAATGGTGGAGAAGATAAAACTAAAAGAAAAGGAGAGAGAAGATCAAGGAAAGGAAGGGGGAAGAAAAAGGAAAAGAAAACAAATGAGAATATGGAGCTTGGAGAAGAAACGGATAAAGATCATGGTGATAAAAGTACTTTGGATATGGAGGTGAACGAATGTTCTGATAAGGACGATGCAAATGCACTCGTGGACTCAGTAATGGCTAGGACGGATAGACTTCTAAATAAAAGTTAAAGTGACTAAGTTTTTAAAATAACCATTCCATCGTTATCGTTATTATACTGTATAGTTAAAAATTCTTTAGTTTTTTTCAAGTTATTTTCTTTTTACAGTTGCAGCTAACTTGTCATAGCAGTTCATATCAGATAGTTTTGACTTTACATACAATACCGAAGTCGTGAAAAGTCAGTTAAGACATATAATTTTCAGGCAGTCCATGTGTTCATTATCCTAACTTCATTTCTGTAGTTAAGCTATTTTTAGTTGTTTAGTTCGCTGCCAGCTTAACCTTTTTAAAATTGTTTGTTGCAAATAAAACTTTTTCCTTATGGAGAGGATGTCGTCAGATCGCCCTATCTTCATTCTGCGTTTAAATACAGAATACACCGCAACTGTAGATAACTCGTTCCTCTACATTCATCGTTCTGTAAGATTTAAATGCAGTTAAACAAGGTGGAATAGTGGCTGTGTATTATGTAGATGCTCCTTTATTCTGCTTCGTGGGCGTTAAATGTATTTCATAAATGTATAGAACTGTGCCTTATGAATTCACCCCGTGCTGTGGCAAAGTGAAAGGATAACATATGCACATTGCAGCAAACGTTCTTGAGCAACTCCATTTTAAACCCTTAAAATTAGTTGCACTTCAGTCCAAGTGATAAGTAAACACTAATCATTGCGTCCGATACGAAAATATTTCCTAGGCAGAAAAAGGAAAAGAAAACAAACAGAATTTAAGAGAAAATGATTTAAAAAAGCTATTTGTTTTACTGTAAAAAATTCTTACTATTACTACTACCTAAGTCGTAAATACCAAAACGACTGAAAGAGCTACGTTATGGCGTGCCGATTGTTTCAAAATTATCTTTTTTTATCAGCCATCAGCTATCGCCCTTTTGATCAGATGTTCATAGATTTTCTCAATCAGTTACACGCAAAATTCAATCAGTTGTACCATTTTTTGATCAGTTCGGTTTTCTCAATTAACTAGGCGGAAATAATTAATTAGTTATAACATTTTTTGATCAGTTCGGGTCCTCAATCAGCTATATGGAAATATTCAATCAGTTCTAACATTTTTTTGATCAGTTTGGTTTTCAATCAGTTAGACACAAAAACAATCAGTTGTAACATTTTTTTATCGGTTCGGTTTCTCGATCAGCTAGGCGCAAAATTTAATCAGTTGTTACATTTTTTGATCAGTTCGGGTTTTCAATCAGTTAGACGCAAAATTCAATCAGTTGTAAAAATTTCGGTCTGTTCGGTTTTTCAATCAGTTATACTTCAATTTTGAATCAGTTGAATCATTTTAGTTCAGTTCTATTTTTCAATCAGTTAGATGTTAATATTCAATCAGGTGTAACATTCTTCAATCACTTAGACCTTAAAAAGATAACTAAATCAGATAAAAAAGAAGCTAACTAGGGACCTCCCATAAAGCTAGAGGTCATGTTTTGTTTAATCGACTCAAAAGCACAGTCGGGATTGTTTTTGTAAGTTATCTTGCAAAAAGGTTTAGTATGTTATCGGAATCAACAGGACAAAAAAGTGAGTCATGTAGATTTTGCATATTTTTGCTTTTGACAACGTGTGCTAATAATTCAACCATGTGTAAGTGGAATAATGTTTATTCGCAACAGACTTGTTTAAAATCGGGCTTCCTAACATGGAATGATACCTTTTGCCGAAAGGCGGTAAATGACTTGGTTAAAGAGATAAACTGACAAACCACGCCCAATCAACGTCAATTAAAATTTAATTCAATAATATTTGTGGGTATAAATTAGTGGAGCTCGTCTCCATAGTTATTCAGCTTCTATTTCTCGTGAGAATTAAAGCCTCGGTTGGAAAAGTGTCTCTGCTACCCTTGAAATTGCTCGTGTGCTAGCAATGAGTGAGAACAGAGATCTAAATTCCGTATTGTCCAGTCTGACGCAAGGGGTATCTGCCGTAGCTTCGTTTCTGCAAAGCCAGCAGAGCAACCGAGCAGGAGTTGCGCCTTCACCAATTGCAGAGGCCCGCGATGCATTAAGTCGCTCCAAAATGACAGTACCTTGGGTATTAACACACCTCTCGGAATTTCAGTCGCCCTCAAAATGTTGGAGCTTCCTCTCCCCCAACGGTACCATCAGCATTCAACCCAAGCAGTTCATCTCACAGCCTTACGGGACGTCGAACAGGATCTCCATATAATCGGGGAATTTGGGTGTATTCGAAGCCTCCAAAACCGGCAAAACGATTCGACTGCAATTTGGTCATTGCTGATTGTATACAGGATCTTTTTCGGCACAAATCCATTACCTCTTTTCGAGGTGAGTCATTGACACTCCAATCGATTTTATGGAGGACGACTCCGCAGAATGCGTTAGACTTCAGATTTTGGGTATCATTAAGAGCAGGTACGAAAAGTTTAGTTGGAACTACTTTTACGCGAGTAGAAGAAATGTAAATCGACTGTCTCTTATGGCCGAACAAGATTTGGACGCGAGAGTTGTGAAAGAGGTGCTGGACGATTGTACGTCGTGTTGGATACACCGTGTGGATCGGACAATGACGGGGTAAGTTTCTGGACTAAATGAAATTACGTAAAGTAGGCACGCTTATGAGCCATTTGAGTGAATTTGATAGACCCTATACACAAATGCAATCAGTTGAATCACGGTTTTCCTGTCCTTGCGCAAATAAAATGTACAGTTCATGAGTTTTGTTTCTTTTCATTTTCTTAGTTCATTTATGTTTCGTCAAGAAATCGTATTTACAAACTTAATTATGCAAATCATTTTCTTAATAAAATACGTCATCGTGACATCACAATTCTAATATTAAATAATTTTGTTTGATTGTAAAATCATTTTCGTTTTGGTTGTGGACTTAGAGACATCACTGGGTAAATATGAATTCGTTTGCTTTTGTATTTTGTTTTCTTGTATTATTTATTGTCATGTAATTTATTCATCAGGATTCGAACAACATATATACAATGTAAAATTGTGAATATTTGTGAACATTGAAATAAAGTGTTTGAAGACAGTGATAACATCGCAACTGAAACGAAACAATTTAGTATGGATTAACACTTTGTATTTTAAATAAAACATAACCAATTTTAATAACATTGCACCTACCAAGTTTCGCGAGGTTTTTAAGCTATTGGCAAGCACGCATGCAGGGGGAGTGCGTGGGGTGCCCAAGTCTACCCCCTTCCCCTTCCTTTGCCGTAAAAGTCCAAAAACTCCACTTGATTACAAAAATAATGAAAAAAGTTTACAACGGAAAATACCCATCAAAGTATATCTAGCTTTTTTTTACCTGTGAAACAATCTTAATAATAAATTACAATAAAATCTAATTTGCCATTCCAGCAAAAACACCCTATGCCCAAAATTATTTTCACACAAAAGTTTCTTATTTTTATGTCTTATTACAATATATTTTGTTCGCTTAGCTTTGCTTAGTTTGTGTGGTATGAACGTGATTTGTTACCGTTAACATATATAGGACGAAGAAGAACAAGAACTTTTAGAAAAAAAAAGATAGAAAGATTAAAAAAGTGTTTTATCATACTCCTTTACGCAATTTTACGCCAGCTACTCTCCATTATGGAATAGGTTTATCGCTGTTTACTGCAAAAAATTCACTTTCATAGTTTGAATTTATGAATAACGTATCACCCTGTATCCTTACAGATAAGGAGAGATACGCTACCAAGACTGCTGGACAACAAAACAAATGATATATTGGATGTAAATGAAGTGATGCTGTATCTGCAAAGGTAAGTTGTTATTATTATCATCATCAGCATCATCAATTCTAGTTTTTGCTGCAGGATATACCACAGGCTGTTCAAAACAGTAGATATAAACGTTTTTTGTTGTTGCTGCAGTTTAATGTGTTAAGGTCGATTAAGGTTCCAGATTAAGGCTCGCTCATGTCCAGTTATATATTTATGTTTTCCAGTTATTACGTTTTCAACAATCTGAACTATTTGGAACAGGTTAATAGTTCTTTAAATAACTAATATGGTAACAAGGAACAATTAACACGTTCAGATTTAAAACAGGACTTTCAGAAACTAAAAAATTAGGGCAAAAAAAATCTTAAAACATAAAGCACTTTGCCGTGTTCGTCAATTTTTTTGTTTAACTTTAATCTTGACCCTAGTAGTTTAAAAATTACCAGCAACATAAACTCTTACTGATGCTTGCAATGTTTATTTTTGTGTTATTGCTTGAATCTAATATTATTTTTGTTAGAGTAATTTTTCCATGCTTCGTCTGAGATGAATGAGTGGTCTTTCTGGATAACGGCCAATTCGACTTTCTGGATAAATACGGTCAATGTTGCCAAAATCCGTAAATAACAGAGCCTCATTAAAAGACCATAATATTCTCAATTCCGTTGCCTGACTAATTTTTCTGTTACTATTTATTACATATACAACCACTCTGCAAAGATCTCTCTGTTCGCTGGTTAAATATTTGTTCAGCCGCTCTTCAAAAAACGGATGGAGATGGAATATTTTTTAAAAGAAATAATCATGTTACGTGATCTTTAATTTCAACATCTCTCTAATTACTAGATCTAGAAAAAAATATATCGTAACGGAACGATATGAACTCATTAGTAGATCTAGAATTACATATATCATTACGGAACGATATGCATCTCATTAACATTTTCAGGTCTAGAATTACATATATCGGTACGGGAACGATAAAAAGCACTTGGTAAATTAAAGATATAACTTAACATGTTTTTTATAAATCTTCAATTTGACGGTATAACGTCGTTTTTCAACATAACTACAGTTTGATGGCAGATTTGATGGCATAACGTCGCTTTTCAACAACTGCAGTTTGCTGGCAGATTTGATGGTACAAAGTCGCTTTTTAGCACAATGAATTTTGAGTGATTTCTCATTCCAAAGAAACAAGATTTTGTTGTGATAGCAACGATATCTTTGCAATACCTGGATGTATGTTGTATAGAAATGATAATGTATCTACAAATAGTAATATTAGGCCTTATGGAGGTACAGTAATTTACAAATCGAGCTGATTATTATCCAGGTTATCCATAATGTCAAAACGAACACGGCATAGAGATAACTATCACTAGATATGATTCTTTCTCATGTTGTTATTATAGCAGTGTATCGCTCTCCTACAATAAAAAGTGTACAATTATGTCCAGCACTAAGTTATTGAATACATTTTCATCTCAAATGTGTATTTTCATTGACGTTTTTAATATTATCTGGTTTAATGATATCCAAAGAGTAGCTCTTTATAGCCTCTTTGTAAACGACAATAATTACAGACAACTAGTAACATGTTCAACTACTGATAGTAAAACTTGTATAGATCACATATACACTAACCTCAGAAAGGCAAATTAAGGAACAATGTTAGGAACATATTTCACGGACCATAAATGCAGTTGTGCATTAATAAATAATTTTCAATAATAACATTAACAAAATAACTTAAGTTATTTAACTCATGACTATCAGTCAAAAAGAAAAAAAAATTCCATAACTCCAGCACAATAAACTGCCATTATCAAGATTACAATTTTGGCAACAAATTGTTCATTGTCCCCAATCTTAGCTTGGATCCTATTTGTTTATAGCTTTTTATTACAAAAGCTTATTACCAGCATTTTATGAAAATATGTTAACAATTTCTTGATTAAAACTCCTAAAGACAGCTAAAACTTAGTAAGTCTATCTTCATTAGCTAGAAATTTCCACTATAATTCTTAGGTTCCAGGCGATGTTCCGGGACCCATCTTTGGGGAACTTTAAGAAAAAAAATGAAATTAATGTCTACTGTATATTCACTCCAACATAACTGCCACTTTTTTGTGTTTGCGATTCCCAGAGGAATGTATACAACCCAAGAATTAGTTTTATTCATTCCACTTTATAAAATAATAATTATCGTTATTTTTATTATTTTGCAGGATAAAAATGAGCAATAATGATTCAGATGATGTCCTCAAACAAGTGATGGAATTGGAACAGGAAGATGATACTGCTGTGGAGTATATTCACAATATATCACCATACAAAACTGGAATCTATTTTGATTGTCAACTAGAGACCAAAACAGTTCGAGCTGTATGTTTTTCCCCAAAAAAGCGAAAAGAAATCTGTGATTACTCCACAAACCATACTCCTGTTAAGTTTAAAAATTTTAAACTAGAGACAAATAATTCAGAGGACATAATCATAAATGATGACACTATGACTGGAGAATGTAAACTGGACTTTCAAAGAAAAACTGTACCATCCACAACTAACATCAAAAGAGAAACACTAAAATCACACAGTCTCAGTTGGGGAATTGGTAACTTTAAAAGCAAAGCGAGAAATGAACAAAACAACTACTTACTAAAACACGCGCCAAATCAGTCACCGTGAACAAAAAGACTACAGCAGCCAAGCCTTCTAAAAAAGTAGCCGTTCCTTTGAATTTTGCTTGGGGAGGGGGGTGGGGGAACATGCACGGAAACTGCTTATCAAAAACCACAATAGTGACTAATACAGATTTGTTTTCATTCATTTATTTATTATTATTTAACGCTCTCGAGAAAATATAGGAATTATAGGGGTTTTTTAAAGTTTATAGGAATTTATAGGAAAATGGAAAAAATATAGGAAAAATAGGAAATATAGGGGCACTTGAAGCCCTGCTACAATGACCATTTGACAGTAGAACAGTGGCAAGATCTGTTTGGCGATAGTGATGACGGGAAAGACTTCTCTAGATTCTAAAAACTAGTTCGAGTACTTACAAAATGGCTCCTTTAGGGGCCACCAAATACTAAAAAAGAACATATCAATACTTTTTTTGATTGTTTCTCGATTACTTCAATTTTTTTTGTATCATCGAACATGGGGGTCAACTTATACGCGAAAGGACTTATACACAAGAAAATAAAATAGTCATTGTATGGCCTAAAGAGAGATTTAGGATGCTTCTCAGTGCAAATAAATTCAAGGTAATATACGCAGGACATTGATTTTGAACTTCTTTACCAATGCGGTAAGATGCAGTCATCAAGCAGGTCCCAGAAGCAGACTACACCATCATCCTGGACATAATAAGAGAGGAATAGCAAAAGAGGAGCAACTCCAGGAGCTCAAGTCACCAGCTATCCAAAGCAAACTGTGGGAGACCATTGCTATTGCCATCAGACATTAACAACTAACAATCACATCAAGCTAACCCGTGATTGACTTTGCAGTCTTTCCAGAAAAAGGATTCCATCACCACAAAATCACACCCTGTCACGCGAGCCAACAGGGAAGCAGAACGTTTCATGAAAACACTCAACAAAACTGAGCAGATTACAAACCTACAATGCAAGGACACAACGACAGCCATACAAGACATGCTTATCAGATACCGTTCTACATCTCATCCTGCTACTGGTGTGACACCTTACGAAGCACTGATGAACCGACAAGTACGAACAAAACTTGATCACTATCCAATGATAGAGGTGTATAAAATGCAATGCGACGAGGAGCTCAACAAGAGAGACAAGGAGTACAAGGAAAAGATAAAAAAATTCAGGGAAAACAAGAACACTAAACACGACTACGTCGTTGTAGACTATGTCCAACTGAAAAATACAGCAGTGAACTTCAGAATTTAACCTTTATCTACTACGCCGCCCTGTAATACCCTGAGAAATGACGAGCAGTTTTTCCTATGCCACCCTGAATTGCCACTGCATTTTAATGACCCTTCCTTTCCTCATAGAGTAAGGTTTTTGTAACCTTATTGTTTAATTGTTTTCCTAAAACATAATCCAATCATATTCCAGCAAGTGCGCATAAAGTTGCCACGAGTATGACAAGCAGCGTCTTTTTCACTTGTGTGAGAAATTATAATGAAAATCCAAAATGGCGGCCAATGCAAATATTCAACATCTTCAAATTTCTCGAGAGGAATACATTGAATTATTTGGTGAAAGTGATTTTGAGGATCAAGTTAGTTTAGAAAAAGATTCTGACGTTAAAGTTAATGGAATTTCAAGCAGCGAGAGCTCAGAGGACAGTGATAAAAGTGACGACGAATTTGAAGAGTCAGAGTGGACATCAAACTTGTCGCGCATCACCGTGGACGATTTTACTTCGCCGACAGGAACAACGATCCACTTTCCTAAGAATGCCAAAGAACTTGCTGTTTTTCAGTTCTGATTGATGAGGATATCATCCAGTTTATAGTGCGAGAGTGTAATTTGTACGCACACCAAAAACTTGCAAATACTGATCACTTAGCGAACTTCAAGAAGATCACTGTCGCTGAACTGAAAGCATATCTGGGAGTTCGAATCATTATAGGCATTATTTCTCTTCCACGTGTTGCTGATTACTGGTCGAGCGATCCCTTTATTGGAAATCAAGAGAATTTTTGAGAAAATTACAAGATTCTTATGCTTAAACAACAACAACAAGCCAGGAAGAAACAATGCCAATTTTGATCACCTTTACAAAGTGTTTCCTTTACTGGAGTACCGCAATGAAAAAATACAAGCCATCAGCAACTAGGTCCCACATTTCCGATGTGGTGACTGAGGTTTAAAAAGACCTACAACATTAGGTCCGCCTTGGGAGTTACGGCTGCTAGATACAAGGACCTAGTGTCCTTCATCAGTAGCCTGGCTATGCAGTGCTGACGAGCTCAAATAAGAGCGAAACAGCTGTCCACTGCTGCCACTTCCTAGGCACCTAAGCTGCGCACGCGTAGTTATGTTATATCTACAAACCAGGAAAGAACATTTCAGTAGATGAGAGGATGGTTGCTTTTAAAGGAAGACTGTCATTCCGGCAGTACATGCCAAACAAGCCCGTGAAATAAGGTATAAAAGTGTGAAGGGCAGCCAACGCAGCAAATGGATTTGTGCTCAATCAGAACGTCTACCTCGGAATGGATGGCGAAAGATCGAGAGTGTTAGTTTGAAATATTTAAATAGCCGTTTTGTTTTGTTTTGTTTAGTTTAATATTAGCAATCATCACCTTTTATAAAACTTTCTGAATCTTTGTTTTTCTCAGTATGTGGTATATCAAACGGCATCAAACAAAGAGGTTTTCTTTAGTTATGCTTTGCGACCATCATCGATAGTTTCAAAGGAAATTGTACAACTCAGCTACAGATATTTTTATTCATTTTTTTTTTTGTGCATGCCGGAAACCAAAGTTAAGTAAGTTTCTTGAATTATTGTTATTTAGTTTATTTTTGGTATAAGTTTTTTCTGAAGGTTTATTTTCTTGTAGTATTTTTTCAGTAATTTTAGTTTTGCAATCCACGCACGTGGTTTAGTTCAGTTATTGTTAATTTAATAAAGTCGTATTTAATTTATTATTGCGATTGAAGATTTATGCCGTAACACTTAGAGTCTTTATTTAATGTTGTTATTAGCAGTTGTTATATTAGATCATTATTGTTTTCAGTTCGAACCCACAACTGCAACTAGAGCTACAACCACAACTACAATCATAATTAGTAAACTTCGAAAAGGTGGTTTTTGAATGGTTGGGTTAATTGCACTGCAATACTCGCAAAACCTGTAATTGCCTTCTTTGTTTTTATGAAATTGGCAGTTACATTAGTTTGAATTTGGCTTTAAGACTTTGCATAAGGTGAAGAAATGTAAAGAATTTAAGACTCGGTTTACTGAACAAAAGTCGGATCTGTTTTGTCAAATAAAGGTGTTAAGCGGTTTATAGCAATTTCATTGATTGTGAGAGAGTGACAAAATGGAGGCAAAGCAGGCTTGTAGTAGAGCGAAAGGTGTCATAACAAAGAAGATTAACGACATTAACGCGTTAATGAGTAACGAACGTAACGTCACCGATGTCAACAAAAGGTTTCAGAATTACGAGAAGCGTTTAAAAGATTTCAAACCATTCACGAGACATTTTATGGTTGTTTACAAAATAAGAAATCAATTATGGAGTCACAGTTGTATTTTGAGCTTGTATCAGACCAGATTGGGCAGCTGCGAGAGAACGTATATCTCTGGCAAAATGGAATTGAGTCAGCTAAACAAATAAATTCGTTTCAAATACCGTAAAAGCTCTAATAAGCCCCTCCTCTCTAATAAGCCCCTCCTCTAGAGCCTAAAATTTGTAATCGGGGGGGGGGGGGGGGGGGGGGGGGGGGGGGGGGGGGGGG
>JANCMA020277220.1:0-12360 GCA_024336925.2 Zoanthus solanderi | reverse complement strand
GGTGTAGTTTATCGAAGAAGAAGCGAAACCTAAGAGTAAAGAATATTTTACAATAAAACGAGTTCATCTTTATTACAAGCAGTATAATAATGGATCTTCCTTTTTGGTCTTCGTTTTTCAGGTCTTTGTTTTTCGTTTCCCAGGTTATTGTTTTCCTAACACGCTATATAATATAGTCTTACTTTGTATGTACGTTCTTGCCACTGTCTCAAGCACAAGCTCGTTCTCAGGGCTTCTCCCTGGGAACGAGGTTGTATTCATCGTCAGTGTTAGCCATTCTTGTCCCCAGAGCCCAACGTTTTTCTTAGCGCGAAGGCGCGGCCGGCTAAGAAAGACTTTGTCTCTGGGGACGAGAATGCAGTATGACCTACCGATAATCAATTTGACAACAGCAACATTTGCTAGCAAAAATAACAATAACAGTGAGTAAACGCTGCCCAAAAATTTGCAACAAAGACGTTTAACATTTCTGTTCATTTACTTAAGTTCACTTTTAGCTTGAACAACAAATTTAATTTTTACATTTAAGAGGCAGCAATTAACTCATCGAAAGCGGAAGATTTTCTTTCATCAAGTTATGCATGATCTATACAAGTAGAACCAACTCTGGATTTTGGTTCTCACATAATGTTAAAATAATTTCTATCTTTATATGAAAGATAAACAAAATAATATTTTTTTTTTTGTAAAAAGGGTGTGTGACGTTTAGTAGAAGTTTAATATTTGTTTTTGAAACAGGAAATAGTGCAAACAGACCAGTGCAGATTTTAGAACACCTCCCATTTTAAACACTTCATTAATAATGGTCTGCTTGATACAATCGTATTGGCACCTACACATTGCCATTAAATTGAGGACAAGTGTGTAATGGCACGTTTGTCCGAAGGCACAATTTACATGTCAAAAGAGACAAACTTTGGTGTCAAAGGTTCATTCGTACGACTTTGATATTACGTTCTGATTTGTGCATGAAGTGGTTAACCGACTTTTCTGTTTTTGCTTTTCCGCCACAAACATCGGCGCTTGTTGTGTTTTCAATTTTCTGTTTACTACGTAACAAAAATGAAATTACAGCCGTAAAAACTTTTTGTTTACGTGTGATGAGAAGGTTTCTAGTTAAAACAAACTTAATTTCTGTTCTAAAAGTTTTAGATTACAAGTATTTTCTTAGAAATGTTGCAGACTGCAATAAAGCAAATTACAAAATTCAAAAACTGAAAAGCTGAACGAATGAAACATTTTCTTAAAAAACAAAAAACGATAAAACGTTGCTGTCAGTTTTACACCTTTCTTGTCTTTAACGGTTCCTAGCAACTTGCTAGTTAGAAAAAAATTGCGTAATCAATTTGGTAATTACCCAAAGATGAACTATCCATTTGTCTGGCTCGCCGTAGCATTATGAATTATTTTTCCTTGCCTTTCTTAAGTTTGCTTTTTTCTTTTTCGGAATGGGTTTCTGTCCTGTCATCTTTACAAAGATGAACTCTGGATGCCTTCTCTAATGAAGACTATACTGGGTTGAAAATTGCAGATACTGTAGTCTGATGTAGACCACATAAAAACTAAATAACGGTATTGTATTGGACATATCTAGATCCCACAGATACAAAACCAGCCGCCAAAAAAAAAAAAAAGAATAGATTAATCAGCTTTACCTGAAATATTTTTCGCTGGCAGTGCTTTAATTGATGTTAATCCAGCTAACAAAGTGAAAATCGCAAAAAAGAAAGCTGCCATCTCCTATCAATAAAAAAAAAGAACAGTTTGCGTTTATAGTTATAGAATATTAATATAAAGCTATTATTCAATGTTTTCGTGCTGTACGATTTACAAATTATACTTAAAAACAAGAATCTTAAATTGTTAACTAAATTCACGTGGAGCTCAAAGTTCATGATCGAATATTGCATGGGGCTGCGAGCGGAATATTCAATATTTCAGTTGTATATATTCTGTATTTCTTTGCTATATATAGCAGGAATCAAATATATACTTTCACCACGAGATTTGTATCGGATATTTCCTATTTTTTAACATTTTTAACCAAGTATTCCGTATTCCCTACCGATATACTCATACTAATAATTTAATGCATGTTTTGATAACAACCAGTTACACTTCTTTGCAGTGCATTCATTACGCTAACACCTTTACCTTACTCACGCCTTTGTGATAGTTTGCGGGATAACTGCATGCTCCTTAATGTTAACTGCCATTGAGAAATAAAAGTACAAAACAGCCCTGAATATATACATAACCCCAAACTTGCAAAAAAATAAATACGCATGCGCGAACCGTGCAGTTCCTGTAAAGCTGGTAGTTATGGATAGCTGTTTCACCCTTGTGGAATCATCAGAATGGCAACACTGCCGGGTCTGTTGTCGCCTTTGTGCCAAATTCAAGGCGAGCTCCCAGAGCATTTTTTCTAACCAAACTGTCCATATTTACACATCTGGGCTCTGCAGGTACAACTGGCGAACATTCTCAAGCCTGGTCGATGAGTGAATCGAATTAATTTATCAAATTAGAGCCAGAGATTGTTTGAAGTGAAGCCTTGGTTTTTGCGCAACCAAACATTTTGGTTAGATGTTTTTTACAATAATTAACGACGCTCCAAAATACACGAATACCTTAATTATCAAAAACTTTCCGTCCTGGTGTACTTCGGCCGTCTTCCTATGCTGTGAACCAACGCCTTGTGCGCGTCCAACTAAAAACAATTAAGTTGTTTCTTTAAAAAGCGTCACTGAAATAGTGACTAATACCATTATTTACTCTTATGATACTCTTAGACGCTAGCACTATACAAGAAGCCAATACTTCTCTTTGGATTAAAGTAGACTTTAGCAGATTTTATAACAATTGCAACTATTTTAGGAAAACGAATTCATTCATATATTTGCTATTTAATATCATATATTTGTCAGCTTTATAACAAATTAATGATGGTTGTTTGGAGTAAACTATTTGTTTATTTGGTTTGTTAAACTAAATGTGTTAAAAGTTCTGTTCGAATCTATGAGAAGAGCATTTCACCATGTCGGAGTGTGATGCTACAAGATCGTAGAAGCTGAAACGGAAAGAATTAAATATTGAATCCTAATTTTAGTGATGGTATCGCTTTTTATCTGGAATAATCAAGTGGATCTATTACAAATTACCATAAAACTTAGCCAAGAGCAATATTAGTCCCTAACTGCACTTGTCTAAGGGTCTCTGAACTAACTTAAATTGATATTTTTGACAAAGTTAAGTTGAAAAATAATAATCAAAATATAGCTAACTCCTAGATTTTTAAATAGCTAGATTTTTATGATAGCAACAACATTTTCTATTTGTTTAAATGCTGCTAATTCATCTTCCGTTGATTTCCTTTTGTCTATTTTAAGTGTTGCATCCTTTAAACGTGCAGTTGTTAACAATAATCCAGTCACGAAACTCAAATGACAGCCCAATAGCACAAGTGGAAGGAGATATCAGGGGTCCGAGGAATATGATAACCCTATATTACTGGGTTGGGTGGTGATCCCCGAGACCTTTAGACAGCTAGTGTATCCCATACAACAAAAAGCAAAACAAGATAAACCTCCTAATCTAGATTGCATTTGATACGTATTCATTTGCCTCAAAACTTTTGTTTACAAAGTTTATGCATTCTTCGCAGCGCAAGGGGAGCGAACAAACCCGTCAGGGTAGGGTATGTGCGAGTGTTTTGTTTCAATCGACAGCTTGGCTTCGTTCTTTAGTACTTTTCGTGTTTTTTCATTGTTGTTCCTGGCTCATCATCATGGCTTCGTTTAACGTCCCTAGTTTACCACTCCTGGGGATCAGGACATGATACGAGTTGCCTCCACTGTTTTCTATCCTCTGCCGTTGTTGTTTCTAGCTATTTCCCGAAATTCTATTCTTAGCTAAACGCCATGCACAAAAAAGGATTTTCGTACACAAACTGAGAAACAGAAATTTCACCATAAAATTTATTGATTTCTTTTGCTGTTACAAGTATTTTGTCTTGATTCAGATACATCTGTAAATGGGTAGGAATGCGCATGCTCAGAACACTCATCTTTCTTACTTGGACCCTGAAAAAGACAGAGCCCTCGATAAGTAGGTTATTCTGTTTAAACTGATTGCAAAGAGAGCTCTTTTCAAAACTCTCGTGCACAACAGTAAAATATCTGGAAAACTAGGACACAGGCTTTCTAACTAGTTTACATTAGATAGGAACTCGCATTTCTTAGTTGGAATAAGACTTTCACTAGATCAGAAAAACATATCAATAATATGAAATGGGAAAACTTAATTTTATTGTTGCATTGACAATGGCTAGCAATACAACCGTTGGCTTTACACTCCATATTAAAAAAACCGGCTCAATTCTATCAAGTATAAAGTTTGCTTGAATATAACTGGTAGTCTTCTATCGTTCTTCGATTGCTCTAATGAGACTCAAATTAAAGGTCATTTTTTCCCTACACATGCATCGGCTATAGTAAGGGACCCGTAGGTTTTCTTTTCTTTTCAGCGATTAAATATTTCTTGACCTTGCATCTCTTTCAGTTATACAATAACATAACATATTAAAGCTAGGAGCTATTCAGATTTCAGAGAACTCTCTCAGTGAATTCTCAAGAAAGTGAAACAATCTTATTAGTGTAATGACTTTGTCGTTTTGCTCTACATTAAACGTAAACAATCACATTTTTATTTAATAGCTTACAAGGAATTGTATAACAACAAACTGTTCCCTTGCATCGTGCCATTCCGTACATCTTGGACTCTCCTGGGCTGCAGGAGTAGCGACAAATACCCCTCACACCATGGTATATGTAACAGGACGTTCTCTTATCTTTAAAAGGAATGGGAAAAGAGAAAGATTAGCAATCACAATTATAGGGCGTAATTTGTCTGATTTAAAATTCCAGTCCTAAAGACGGCTCTGATACAGGATATTAGGAGTTTTTGGAAATTCTGAGTTGGGCTGGTTAGGTGGCGGTCAAGCGCCTGTATGTGCTACCATATATGGTATGAATGACTGCCATATAAGTTAACTTCCAGATCACATACAGGATATTTTTAAAAAGGTTTTTAACAAATCATGCATTGTCAACTATGCAGGTCACTTCTGGGTTAAATGATCCATGTTGCTGGTGCAAACTAAACGTTATGTTGTAATTCAATTGAAACAAATAAACGGTCGCTATACTCGTGTTTAATTTGACATGTGCCAGAATCATGACTGAATATCGTTAATCTCAAGTGGTCAAGATGAAACTTAAAATTCTAGCAAACTCTTTAAAACCTGCATCTGAACTTCTCTTCAATGAAACAATTTCTAATGGCATCCACATAGAGAACGCTAACATTTCAGTCTCACGGGACAATGTTAAAATGTGACCGGGCAAGGTAAAACAATAGCAATTGAAGCAATAAGCGAGTCAATAGGAGTCTTATAAACACTTACTGTAATAGCAGAACTTGGCACCAGGCACCGTATCATCCCAGCAACATCCTTTGCCCAAACACTCATCCTTCTTAATTCCAAAGTAACCGCAGTCTTTACGGTCAGCGGGTATTATGGGACACATCTCAGGGGGAAGTTCTGTTCAACCAAACGCAGTTAGTAAATAAATGCAGTTTACTTAAGCTGTAAAATGAAAGTTCATGTATATTCTTAACTTTTCTAATTTTTGAATTTTTTAAAATGAAGGTTGTGGGTAGACAGAGATGGGATTGGCATATTTTGGGCCGATTAACGCGCTATCGCGAAATTTTTTTATTTTCCCGCCCAGCGGAATTTGCAAAAATCGGCGATTCTTTTGCTGTCGGTTAATAAGCAGGGACTTCGGAATAAGCGGGAACTACGGAATATAGCGGAAACTACGGAATATAGCGGAAATAAAAGTTTCCTCTAAAAACTAAATGAGTATCTGGAATATGATGGGGGAGCTAGAAAAAAAAGCTAAAGAAAATAATATCCGCACAAACGCTCTGTACAGTGGGTAGAAGTGCTTGAGAAAAGAGTTCATCAACTCACAATAAATGATAAAACTGAAATACATCATACATAAGTGATAAGGGAGACAAACACATTTACGACACAGAGCAATTGTTTTCTTTCAGTTTATCTTACGTATTCCGCTCTTTACAAAGCAGTATTTGGCGTTAGATATACTGCTGTCCCAACAGCACCCGCGAGCTAAACAGATTTCCTTTGTGATGCCAAACCAACCACATTCAACGCGGTCTGAAGCGGCGACTGCACAAGATACTACAATAAAACATACGTAACAGAGAGTGAGTGGCAAAATAAAAAAACAGGGGAGAAAGATTCTTTCATTTACCATATTTTTAAAAAACGTACTAAAAACATAATCTGCCCCAAAGGAGATATTTTTGAAAATACTTATAAACAATGAAAATATTTCGTTTGTTTGTTGGTACACCGCCGTTGCTTTTTAATAACATTTAAAACGTAAATTTTGTAAGTAAAATTCTGCAGTTAAATGGCAAATAGCCAAACTTTTTGACAGTTATTCTTTTCACAAATGAAAAATAAGCGCGTTATATTTTGTTTCAATTTTTGTGCCAAAGGCACCATCGGTTAAAAATAGAAAATTGAAAATCTATTTCCTTGGGAAAACAAACAACAAAAAAATAACCTGTATCTTTCTGAGCGGGTTTTGCCATCACTTCCACACATCCAGCGAACAGTACAATCATCAAGAATCTTAGCATATTGTGTCTCATGAAAAAATGCTGCAAAATGGCTGTTGAAATCACGATACCTGAACGAATACCAGTTTTTAACTTGTTTCTAAACAGCTAAATTATTTTGCAACTATCTCAGATTTTTTTCCAAACAAAAAATAATTGAGTTCGATCAAAGAGAGGTGCACGAATGCTTAAATAAGTTATTTGTGTTTTTCTTCACAATGACATTTCTTGTTTTATCAGATGTTTTGATGCTAGTCAGTAAGCTTTTGTGGTGTGCATAGAATACCAGGTTACATGATATTATAACACAATTATACAATGCTCAAGTTTACTCAAGTGCAATAGTTAAACACCACGGGTACTGAGTGAACAGTTCTGAATTTTTCAGGGTATTTTCCTTGAGAAAAGAAATATTATTACTCGTGTTTATTCATCTGTCCGAAAACTTAATTTGAACAAATAGTCAGTTGGAGCCAATTTTTTAGTATTATAGACAGAGCCATGAAAAACCTTGAATATTTTCCATAACATTTTCCACATCATGCTCTATTTATTCCTAAAACCTATTCGAGAAGATATTTCACAAATGTATTCTGATTGCTTTGAAGAAGAGATAACAAATATTATTTTATCATTTAATGCCCTCAACCAACGAGACGTGATTTTCTAATTCTTGGTTTAATAAAACTTGGGTTTCAATCATTGTTTGTTGTAGATCATGATTCAACTTATCTTTAACGTGAGCGCCTTTAGAGAAATGTTGGAACTATTTTTGAAGACCACAGAGAGTTATAGGATAACTATTCTGTGTTGCAGCTTTTCTTTCCAGCACCATATTCATGAGCAGAACTCGAGTTTGTCGAAAAGTTAACTCACACAAGACAGTCCTTGTCATTCTTAACTTTCCCACGTTCAAAAATGTATATCAGTTGGAACCGTTTTTTGAAAAGAAAAGACAGCAGAATCTGTAACTTTTATTAGTTCCGCGGGTTAATATCTAGTGACGAAATGTCAGAAGAAATGAGGAACAATAAATTTCATGTTGAGAACCTAAAAACCAACTTCTTCCACACCGAGGCTGTACACAAAACGTTGAACTATTTTCTGCCAGTTGTATACGAGGTCGATTAGTTAGATTTTCCCTGTAGCGTTAAGCTAAATTTATGCATTAAAAAGATCTATCTCCCCCCCTAAGATCAACCATTATACTGACTTGCAATACTTTGAAATTAAAGATTGAGGATAAAAGACCGGAGTTTAATAGGTCGATTTAAAGGGAAATGACGGCTATATATATCAACGTGGCCGTAGTGCCCTTTCCAGTGACTTCAAGTTTGTTGCTAGCACGCATGTGCTATCTTTACTCGATGATTATCATCCAAGCTACATCCCACAAGCGTTACGGAGTGCAATAAAGGAATATGTATTGCGCGTGGTAACACTTCTTCTGCGCCATAAAAACCTCGCGTCACAAATACCTGAAATGCACGCGCTGATGTAGCGAAAACATATTTAATGTAGACACTGCTTTGACGAGAACTCCAGAGACTTTAGTCTAGAGATTACGTCCAAAACGGTTGAAAGCAATTTTATTTTGAAGAGATTTAAGTAATATAAATCTAAATCATCTTTCGGTATGGCTTCTGTCAACAGAAAGTCATTGTCCTTAACAGATGTGGCCAGGTTCAAGCGAAAGTTTAATGATTACGGTTTTGCAGAACATATGAAAAAAGAACAAAGTTATATGTTGACCCCATTTGACTTGTCGGAGTGTGTAGGTCCAGTAGACACACCTTATCCAAAGCCACCTCTGGGATCACAGCCTGGTTCTTCGTTGCTTGAACCTTCTTGGAGCTCTTCGCAGCGAGGAAAGAGCTTTAATACTCACAATCTAAGGAAAGCGCTGTCGGGAACGAGAATCCCATGCAGGAAAATATATCTTCGCAATGGAAAACAGGAACTAGACGGAAAACAGGAAAAGTTTGCTTGTAAAAGCAACGCCAATCACATGCCCAAAACAAATGTTACTGGACAAAAAAAGAAAAGATCCCGTATTCCTGTGCCTATCGTAAAAGCTAGAGCGAGCAGATCAACCAATGAGACAAAAGAAGCAACAAAAGAGAAACCCGCTACTAAGCGCCATTTCAGCTTACTGACTCTGGGTAGGAAAATGCAGCCATCCAAAATCCCAGTTAGAATCGATAAGGTGAGTAAAGAAACGAAAACATTGTTTTATAAGTTAAGTTGGATGGAGCTGTGGAGCTCGCAGATATGTTTTTTTTTGAGTTTGACATTTGTGAGTTTACGCAACAGCGCAATGAAAGATGACCCCAGTTGTGACAAAGTAAATATATTTCCGGTTTGTATCCTTCCTTTTTTCCTATAGTTCATTTTGTTATTCATTTTGTTTTAGTTTTGGTCATCGATTTTGTAAGCTTTTAAAAGCTTTAATTTCAAGTTTCACTTCATTAATTAAAACAAAAAAATTGATTGTTTTTTTTTTACCAAGACCTATTTATTATAAGCGACTCAAAAGTAAATATCTGTACGTAACTTAATTTCATTGAACTATAATTATTTTTGCACTATGTTTACAAAAATCGTCACCACTACGCTCAGACAATCGGAATCGAATACTTTGTTATGCATATAGTTATGTGTGAAATATAATTTTAAAACAGACTAAACAAGCGTAAAAAACGACTTCGACAATTTTTTTCGGGCCAAGTTGCTTGGCATAAATTTCAATTATCCCAATCAATCATACAGAATTGTCCAAAAAGTTTTCCAAAAACTGAAATGAATATATAAATGCCTCGTGAAGTGAATCAATATCTTGAGCTTGGATTTCCTGGCGAGTTTTCGAGCACTTTGTGATTGAAATTGGCCGTTAAAAATATTACAAATTAAAAATGTGCCAAATATGCTAAAATTTTGTTGTTAGGAATAAATGAATTTGCAGCGATGATTTTTTTAAGAGATGAATTTAAGTTGGTCATTCGCACTGGAATTTTGAGTCTGCTGTTGCCTTGGCAACACAGCGAGCTTTGTTAAGAGTGTTAAAAGTGCTCCCATGAAGAAAGGAGGGGAGAGTCCACAGGGTTCTCAGACTCTTTTAGTCAAACAAATTTCCTTTCTAGCAAAAAAGCTTCAAGTAAAATAAATTTTATCACCAGGTATCACCAGGTATATTTAACAAATATTCATTTTATCCAATAAATTTGATTAAATAACAAAATTGTTTTCAATAGATAAATAAAAAGAGCTCCACTGGGAAACCTAACAAAGATGTAGTGGATGGAACTACAAAGGAAAGACTTCAAGACCGTTCAAATTTGAGGGACAGACAATCCCCAGCTGAGTCTTCATGTTTTTTCTCTGCTAAAACGGAGAACCAGCCAGTTCTTAACAGCATCACTAACTCAGAAGCGATCAAAACTGAAGGCATTCAGTCACGAGGTGATAATGAGTCGTCTCTATTGGCTATCAACTTCAAAAATGACAGCGGAGAAAAGATTGAGAAGGAGAAAGACTCGACTGACAAATTACTTCAAAATAAGAGCAAAGCAAAGCTAAATAAAGATGTTGGTGAAGAAACAATCGGCTTGCAGTCGTCAGAAGTGCCAATTAGTTTTGAGCTTGACACCAACTCAAACACTGAAACAGATACAAAGAGGAGGAAAGATTCAGAAGAAACGTCGCTTCAAACAGAAGGGAAATTGCATCCTCCAGTCGCATTAGGGGAAACTGAGTTGTGCAGCTCAACGATTTGTTCATACCAGTCGTCCATTTTGTTACTTGTCTGTGAAACAGAGTGTAGCTCAGACAGCGGCGCAGAATTGGACGTTAAGAATGACTCTCGTACCATATCGCCTCAAGCAGACAATTTGAAACCATCTGTTTATGAATCAACTTTATCAAAAGATTCCTCTTACATCAAACAAAAGCCAGCGATTGAGACGGATAGCGGTATTGTGCTTTCACGAGAAATAAGGGTTAGTAACCAATCATCACTGTTAGTAATGTCACATGACACAGATTTTAGTTCTGATTGCATTATTGATGATGAACTCCAACGAGAATGTCACACAAAGGACGGAACACAACTA
Source organism: Zoanthus solanderi (assembly GCA_024336925.2). Classification (NCBI taxonomy): domain Eukaryota; kingdom Metazoa; phylum Cnidaria; class Anthozoa; order Zoantharia; family Zoanthidae; genus Zoanthus; species Zoanthus solanderi. The sequence continues at coordinate 1,534 of JANCMA020277220.1, read as the reverse complement.
ATACGGAAAAAGATGGAGAGTCTCCAGCCCTCAGCATCATCTGATGAAAGCTGGATGAATGAAGAGTTTCAGCAGAAAAAAAGCACCACAAATAAAGAGGTTAGGACTTTGAATAGTTTATTATTAACCTATTAAAAGATTAGAAGGTGAGTAGGCGATTAGGGTAATTTGTGTTATTGTACAAAGTTTAATCTCTGAACGGGGAAGGGGGACCAAGGCTTAACAACTTTGATCATTATAGCGAAATAGAGGCTGTACGGCCGCAAGGACATCTGGGCTAGCGCAGTTTACTGGAGAAGGGTTGAAGTTTGTCTGTACCTCAACCTCGTTTTCATGTTGACACCGTTAAAAAGTTTAAGCGAATTTAGTTGAAGAGCTATTTTATATCACAACAGAAAATTTTACTGTAATCAAAGGCGAATTTTGATCTAGATTTTGCCTGTTTTTCAGGTTGAGACCGTTAGAAAAGTTTACAGTGTGTCAATATTAATTTTGTCACAAAAACCGTTTGCAAACTACCAATAAAAACAGAAACACAACTTCACCAGCAGAGCTCACAGCACCTCTCATGCATTTTTGATTGTCTCTCGTTTAACATAACAGATTCTATGCCATTTAAGTTAATGTAGTTTGTATAGTTGACCTGTTTGCACTCGATTGAGGTCCTTGCCAACTCTGTTTACTTGTATTCTGGCTTAGTTTAGACGAAAATCCCTTCTACAAAACTACATTTAATACTTCTTGCAGATGAAAGATGGATCAGAAGTTTTCACTCATTATAATCACTCCAGTGATGACAGCTCAACCGAAGAAAGTCTCTCTGTACAAAGTTCTGTTACAACGCTAACCGAAACGTTTGTATCCAGCGAAGAGGAGATTTATTCACTTACTGACGAGGAATTTATGCGAATAGCTAGATTATTCGGTACTACAGTTGAACCTCCACTGAACCTGATGAAGGAAATTGGGATAAAAAAAATGAAAAGACGCCGCCGTAAACGAACGCATCAGCAGCAGGCTTGTACGACTCTATCAGGTGGTTTGTCACAACACGCCGCTGACCAGTTGGTTTCGCGTTCACTTAGTAGCTCTGACGAAGAGCAAGACGAGGTGGAACACAATGTAGAAACAGACGAAGACGATACTGAGCTCGGAAATTTAGCGAAGGTGTGTTCATCGAGTCTTTTATGAACAGTTCTATAGTTATTAAAACACGCGTATGTAATGTTATACGGCAGTGATGTGATCGAGGGGGGGAAGGGAGGATGAGGAAGGGGTAGTGAAGGATGGGATGGAGGAAAAGTGGAAGGGTAGGGGAAAGGGGATAGGGGGTTGATGTTATGGAGGTAAGGTGGAAGATGGATGAAAAGGTGAAGCATGGGATGGAGAAGAGATGGAGGAGTAAGGGAGAGAGTGTAGAGGAATTAATAAATTGCCGGGGATGGAGGGTTTATACAATGGAAGTGGAGATGGATGGGATGGAAGAAAAGTGGTTGTAGGATATAGAGTTTAGTGGGGGGGGGGGGGGGGGGAA